>JBAMJV010010750.1:0-35794 GCA_037951105.1 Echinarachnius parma | reverse complement strand
GTCAAACCTTTCTCAGCAGCCTCTTGTCTATACCAGCAAACCTGTCAGCAGTGATCACTAAACTGATAAATAGAATGGTATTAATCTTATCTAAATTTATTTGTAGAGGGGACCTAATTACAGTGGCAACTTGTCGTGTTACTCTTTGGTGGTCATTATACAGTACTAAGGTTTGACTATATTAAACCGTAAAGGCCTGTATCATGGGGAAAAAAGGGTAATGCTTTACTTCACTAAGAATGAAATAGCCAACAAAGTGCATATATTTTTATTCTTCAAATTTTTAATCCAAATAGAATACACAACACATATGACTTTCGATTCATTCCATCAAATAGAATGTTATCATTTTGCAGTGAATGAATACATTCTCTAATGAGTATTCTAGTCCTTTTTTCCAAGATAAAATCATAATAATACATAACAAGAATACTAGGCTATGTAGAGCACTATTTGGACGCCCATTATATATAATAATCAGGTGCAGTTAGAAACCCATACAATATTCACCATATCAACTACCCAGGGAGAATATTGAATAATAATAATAATAATAATAATAATAATAATAATAATAACAATAATAATAATAATAATAATAATAATAATAGTAGTAATAATAATAATAATAATGGTGGCTACTTAAATATAGCGCATGTTCCGTCTTTCGACGTTCGCGGTGCATCACTTTACCCCGGTCATCGGATACATGCACTCAATTCAGCACATAAAATGCACATTGTCCACTCCCAGCTAGACAACCTCGCAGGTGCACACAGTGCTACGTAACTCCTTTCCATCCTCCCGGGTGCCCAATTTTATACATATGGGTCAAGAGCAGCAAATGTGGATAATGTTCTTGCTGAAGGAAAATCGCGATGGGCATACCTTGGGTTAGAACTCGGGACCGTACATTGGAAGGCACGCGCTCTACCAGTCTCGCCACACCACGTCTTGCCAACCCTTCGTGCTCGGTCATCCTTCTCCAGCTTGGGCGGATCCCTTCGTCCTGGTCTTCTACCCGGGGGAGTCCACTATAGAGTTTGGTTTGCTAGGTAGCCCAGCAAATTCAGGCGTCTACTGCAAACACGGGAGGCTGCTTGATGAGCTGAAATATAATACAAAACATGAAAATCAAAACAAAGTTGTACTCAATAGATTGTAAAATATAGTATACACAGTCTAGTTACCTAAGCTACATTCAATGACACACAGTTTCATCATTCAGATGTATAAGTCTTGTTCCCACAGTCTATGTATTGCACGTTTCACCTTGAAATGCCACGATACTAGCTGTCACAGAGGTAAAATACTCATTAAAAGCATTTGTTTTGGGTCACATCATATCCAATCTATGCTCACCTGCAAACTGGAATGTTCAAGGGATAAGTAATCAATGACATTTTAAGCCCGCCGCACACTGTACGATTTTGCCACGATTCACCGGTCGTAAGGCCTTACGACTGGGAGTGTGACGTCACATGCCTGATCTAGCCAGCTCTTACGACTGATCGTAGAGTCAGTCGTAAGGATTCGACATGTTGAATTATTACGACCAGTCGTAGCACTTTCAGCCAATCAGAGACCAGTATTCAGAAAATAATAATTTCGGCGGATCAATCAATTCAGCAGACGACATATCCATCGCAGCAAAATGGCGTTTGTTTGGTCACCCGAACTAGACGACACATTAGTCGACAAGTGGGAGGTAAATCGTTGTTTATTTGTGGTTAGCGATCCCACATACAGTGACCGAAACCTGAGGACAAAGGCTATGCAGCAGATGGCAGTTCACTTAGGATGCTCAGGTAAATATCACTCGATTGTATGCATGAAGAACGGCTTTGTTCTTTTGTATCACTGCACTGTTGCACGATCGCTAGCGGTTACAATGTGGCTGCTACTACCTATCTATGCCAGAGTTGTGGGGGGACTGTCCGGTGGCGGTAGCTCTCTATCATGACTGACGTAGCGTAGCCTCTGTGCTATTTAATTATCGGTCCAACACAGTTCAATTCAAAAGTGAATTGTATAATACAATTCACTTTTGAATTGAACTGTGTTGGACCAATAATTGCAATTCACCATGTGAATTAAATAGTTCAGTTAATTTGGTAATGTGCGAAATGTAGATACGATTACGACGATAAATTTAGGAAATTAGGGGGCTCTGCCTCTAAAATTAGTAAAACTAGCTCTAGTCTAGGCTAGCGGGCCTAGGCTAGGGCTAGGGCTAGGCCTACGGCTACGCCTAGACTTGATCTCGGGCTAGGCCTAGGACATCTAGGTTCTGCGGCAGACTCTAGTCTGCACTAGTGAGGCTGAACTTGTTAAATGGCTAGAGCCTAGCCTAGCCTCTAGGGCTAGGGGGCTGGGCTATGTCTATAGTACTATAGTTAGTACTCTACTATTACTACTAATTATTAGTAATTATTTGCCATTTCAGACAGAGACTGAGTCAGTGAGCGTAGCCACAGGGGTACGAAGAGGGAGTTTGGGTGTTCATCTTCCTACCCCCCTTGACCAGAAACTTACTGTTTTAGGAAAGTTTGACCCCCCCCCCCCTCCCCTTTTCAAAGAGACCACATTTTAGCGGGCTCGAATATCATTACTGATAGTCTTGACTTCATAAAGTGCAAAGAATCCTGGTCTCTGCCTCAAAGGCTCGCAAATGTCTAATATTATTTGTCTCAGTTCCGATAATGTTTGATGACTAGTCCCCCTTACAGGATTCTCAACCAATGTTCTTGGGCTCGACTTCAAACATTTACTACGACACCCCCCCCCCCCCCCCTCCCCCCTCCCCTCGAAACAAATTATGGGTACGCAACTGTCATGAGTGCATGTTGAATTTGTATTGTTAAAATTGAAGAGACCCCGGTGTAAACAAAAATGCATGCAAAAAATAATAATTTGTGTAAGTATGACATAGAAGTTTTTACTAAAAATTAAATAATTTGTTCATCAAACATAGCCATTGGCCATCACTTCATACACACGTGAGTCAAAGTCATGCTAACTGGCACAGGTCCCATACATTATCAATCATATGCATAGTCATACTCATGGGGGTGGGGGAGCATGTGTCCCCCATGAGGGGACATTAACAAAACGATAATAAATAGACTAGTCAGTATGACCAATCATGCTAAGCCACTGTTATCTATGCAATTTGCAAATCACATAAGGTGGAATTCACAAAGGAGGTTTTTACAAACCATGGTTTACATCTATGGAATGCCATTTGTAAACTGATGGAGAAAGAATGTTAACTCCTTGTTAACAATGTTGATTTAGAATGTACTTGTATGAGCAGCAGATAGATGTAGACCGTGTTCAAACCATGGTTTGTAAAAACAAACCTCCTTTGTGAATTCCACCCATTATGTCTGGAATTATATTTATGATTGCCAAACGTCATGTCCTAGACTTCCTGTTCGTGGAGAATCTTGTAGATCATCAAGCACAGGCCTCTTGAGTTCTCGACGAGCATGCAGGCACTGAATTAGTATCAGTACTACTAACACGGTTGTACAAAGGACGTGTAAGGTTTAGCCCTTATACCTCCTTGGTTGTACTGTGAAAGCAATTTAGGCATAAGCAAGTAATATACGGCACACTACGTTGCCATTGGGTGCTAGTGGCAGCAAATTAGCAATATAATTATAATAAAGGATCTTTTCAGGAATCCAGGGAAGATGTAGTGTAATATCTAGGGTATACTGTAGATGTTCAACTCAAGCATGTAATTCACTTATAAGCTTACAAATAAATCAAACATCAGCACATCAGATAAGCCTCAATATTGGTAGTCTTTATTCAACTGTTGCAAACATTTGAAAACATGCAACAAGTGTGTGGGTTTCTGAAATAATAACAATAATATTACAAATGAAAATCATAAAGTAATACATTGCATATAAAACTAAATCAACTCAATGTCTAAATCAATAATTCAATTTCTTAGATTAAACAGTACACAAATCAAATCTGGATCTTAAAATAGCTCATTCATGTGTGCCAAATATCAACTTATTAACCATTGCTTTCACAAGCAATAAATGAACAATTTGCCCTTGATAGGAAAAAGCGTTTGTATATTAATGCATTTATCTTCGGAGCAATTATGCAATTTCTCATATTATATACACATCCATGAATCTCACAAAAGTGCTGAGATTTGAAGTGATCAAAGAAAAAATATAAATTGTCCTGCAATATTATACTCAATTATACACATTCAATATTTGAGCCTAACATGGCTCCCACCATTGCAGGTTGCTTGCATCTTAATGAATTGTTATTATAATTACCGACCAATGATGCTTGCAGTAAACATATCCTAACATATCAAAGTATATTACAAAATTGATAATATCAAGTCATTAATATATACAAATTATGTTGAAATAGAATATTTTGCATAAAGAAAATGATAAATATTGAATGGACATCTTACTTTCACTCTATCTCAATATTACCAAGCATAGTGTACGGTCTTGATATGACCATGGCTCGTAGTACGATCCATGATATGACATAATTATTTAGTTCTGTTTGTACTCATTCCCTATTTGTCACCATCACCCTATTCTATCTACACGTGTTGCTTCCTGTTCAGTTATAACAATATTTTCTCAGGAAGACCCCCTAACTTATTAAAACACATACATCTTCTAAAAGGAAATTTCCCAAGGAACCAAAATATGCACTTAGAAATAACTCTAGGTGTACAGATAATTGTTTACGTTAAACATGAAATTTTGTTTACAGCTTTATAGACAGTTTTATAGAAGCTCTAGACAAGAAATTATGTTTCATGCAGATCACTCTTAGACCTTTACATTAATATAATATTGTATGGGGTAAATTTATATTTTGCGGGAGATTTTTTAATTCATAATTATTAATTTCATACTTGGTTTTGTTTTATATTCAATAATTTTTACTAAGTAGGAGTCACTAAATGATTGAAATATATTACTCTCTATAAATAAACAAAATGCAGTACATTGATGGTATAATATATTATAATATAATTTGACAGTTGTTCGCTTAAATTGTTACGTATTGTTTGATTATATATACTTTATTATTATTTGTATCACATCTTTTTTCATTACAGAGAAGGAGATCCTTAAAAGGATGGCTTCGTTGAGAACGCAGTTTGGCAGACTGTTGAAAGCCCCTGCAAGTGGCGCGGCTGCGGTCGTCAAGACCAGCAGGCAGAGATGGCTGCAGAAGCGGCTGGCATTCCTGGAGCCACATGTCAAGGCCAGGACGTCCACCTCGAACCTTAAGGTAGTAACATATGCAATGTAATATTTCTAAATGCAATAATTACCATTTAAGGCTAACAATGTAATGATTTTATAATGACTTATGCACAAGAATTATGTACTGCATACTTAATAATCGAGATGATTCCTTCATCACATATTATGGTAAAACTATATATCACGATAGTGTTTTCTGTGTCTGGATTGTTTTCAAAAGTCAAGTTTGTCCATGTGTAATTTACACAACGTCCTTTTGCCAAGCAACTTCTCCATCGCTTGAATTGAAGTAGTCCTTCAGCGTGTCTCGAAGTTGCTTGGCCGTTTGTGAAATGTTTGTAGTACGTCCCACGCTGCTGTTTGATAAGGAGGATGACGATCTTCAGGTTCCGGGAACGACCCTGTGGGTGTCCGGGTCGTCACCATCCACAATGTCTGGTGGGGCGTACACTCGTCTGGCTGACTTGTGCGAAATAAGGAAATTGTGTAGCGCACATGTACACAATACAATGTTTGTCACCTTCTCAGGGCTGAGAGCAATTGGAGTGAGAAGAACTCTAAATCTATTTGCTAATATGCCAAACGCGTTTTCAACTACGCGTCGTGCCCGACTGAGTCTATAGTTGAAGATGCGTTCTTGGTCATCTAAGTTCCTTCTGGCATAGGGTTTCATCAGATCGTTCCTTAATGGGAACGCCTCATCAGCAACAATGCAGTAGGGAATTTCAGCAGAACTTGAGCCTGGAAGTGGAGCAGAATCTGGGATGTCAAGTTGGTGGTCATTGAGTGCTCTGTAGAGGGAACTCTGTGCGAACACACCACCATCTGAAATTCGCCCATTTGTGCCGACATCCACATACAAGAACTTGTAATCAGGTCCCACAAGTCCAAGGAGGACCACACTAAAAGTGTGCTTGTAATTAAAGTAGGTAGATCCACTATGCGCTGGTGGTCGAATGTTAATGTGCTTGCCGTCCAAGGCACCGATGCAATTGGGGAAGTTCCATCGCTCTTCGAAAACATCAGCCACTTCCAGCCATGCTTCTTTTGTACTGGGTACCTATAAGATAAAAAATAGGACTTTTTAAAATTATTTTGTTATCTTATTTCATTTACAGATGCCTGATCAAGTGGAAATTCCCGAGGAGTCTGAAGCCACTGAGGACCAGCCAGGAACATCCACATCATCCCACTATGAGCCATCTTCCGTTCCCAAGAGGAAGAAAGCCCCGGCCCGACCATCACTGGAGGAAATGGTTGTCAACACATCAATTCAGGATTGCCTGAAGAGGCTGGAAAGCGAAAACATTGACCAGGATGACATGTTTGGGAGATACATAGCTGGGGAGCTGAAAGCTATAACTGATGAGAGGGTCAAGCTCAATTTAAAGATGACCATCAACAATGAAGTAGCCAAAGCAAGGCTTGCCCTTCTAAGCGGGAGAAATGAATTATAGATCTATTGTCATTTCTCTCCTTAGCCTGGGTCCTGTTTCATAGAATATTTTCTTATCTTGTGAACTGTGAATTCTTTTTTTTTTCAAATCACCCACAATTTTCTGCCTTAAAAAAAATCACTACAAATTTTCTCAAATTTGGTGTAAAGGGTAATTCAAGCTTAAACAATACATTTTCAGCCTGATTCATCCAAGTATTTCTACGCTTTAGACCATTCCTTATTGTATTTTTGCATTTGCATTCAGGTGCCTAAATATTGCTCTTTACAGTCTCTAAATTGGGATCTTTTAAAAGAGTACTTTACTGATACTAATGGCAATGAGAATGCATTTATTTATTCAAACAATACACTAGGCTAAAAGAGTTCTTTTCATGGATGCATTGTGTTGTCATCGATCTAGCCGATTGGTTTATATATTTTAATCTGGGCTTTTAAAGACATTGATACACAAAATTTGAGCAATCTCTGATGATGTGATTGAATACGTTGGGAGATTTGATAGGTTTATAACCCATTACTATAGTTACTCTTTCAACATATTCGCATTGTGAACTCTGTTACAATAGTAATTATAATCGTTGGAGATTTACAACAATTAAACAAGTTCATGGAACAGGACCCAGCATTGCCTACCTCATTGTTGATCTTAAAGGGAAATTAAATGCTGGAGTATTTGCTTGCTATTTCTGATTCGTGCATAATACCTGCAACATTTTGTATCACTGAAAGGGAAATAATATTTTGTAAACCACTATCAATTCTTTTGACGGACCACTGGAGGCTGCCATGTTTTCCTATGATACAGAATTTGGAAGATGCAAGTCTTCAGTGTTTTGTTTATAGCTTTACATTTTTTACAAATCACTGGTTTAATATATTATGAGCATAGTGACAATACTAAATTAGCAGGAATTATGCACTTATCATTAACAGTAAGTGAACATGCCAGCATTTGATTTTCCTTTAAGCTTTCTTTACATGTTAGTTAAATTAAAGTTCAATTATACATAATTATACACATTTAGTTTCAGCTCCCCAGCTATTCATACCACCCAATACTAGTTTTCCAGCTTCTTCAGGACATTTTGAATGGTGGTATTAACCCATTGATGACTGATCCTATATTGTTTTTTTTCAAAGCTCAAGTATTAATGGGATCAGTCCTGAATGGGTTACATGTTTGTATATACACGTATCTTCATTAAAGAGATCTAATTACAGTGTCAATATCAAACAAATTCTGTAGAACACAACAGAAAAATATCTATAAAGTGCATACAACCTAATGGCAATAATTTGTTAATAATCAGGAAGAACTTGGTTTATTTTTGGAAGTCTTCTGCAAAGTTAGGAAGAACTTGGCATATGCTTATCTTTTGGTTTCCTGAATGTGCTTTCATTAGAAAGATGCTAAACATTAAAGTTTTTACAATGAGTAGCCATGCAAATATCATTTTGCATTTTCGCTCATTACTCATTCATATAAAAGCTTGACATTAATTTGCCTTGCACAATACGTAACACAACTTAAGAGCAGTAAGTTCATTTAACATGTTATATTCAGACAAGAAACATTAAGGTTTACAATGCATGTCAAATTAAAACCTGGAAAGTCATGGAATTGACTTGTTTGTTTTCCAGGCCTTGTCCTATATAGACTTAATATAAGTGTATGAATGTTTTCCACCATGCAGATCTGGTTTTCTTTCACATACAATGCCATGGTTAGTCACTATAATCAGTACATTTGTACACTCAACCAAACAAATTTGCTTTGGAAATAATGTGTCTGATAGAAGAACATTTGTACTTGTGCAAAGAGTATCTCTTTTCTTGTGGATTGGTTCGAATACTTTATAAAGACAATACAAAAGATGTGTGTATTTATCGTCACATGCAAATGTACCTTTAGATGTGAATCCTTGAGTGCGTCATAAATTGCAGTACATGTTTCATCAACGATGCTTGATATGGTCCGCTCACCCACTCTATATTGGAATGACAGGCTTGTGAAACTCTCACCTGGGAAATAAAAAAGAGTAACATTCATATTTTAAGATTATAGATATCAATTTAAACATGCCCAAATAACACTTGATTACCCAAGCACTTAGTATAGTTATGTTTTGCCTAGGGCTATAATTATACTCACAGAAGCGTACATATACATGTATGTATACACACATTGCATTCCGTGCATCTACATGTTTATTGAGAATATATTATCTCCTTTTCCATAACTTTTCTAAAAAGAGGTATGTCAAACCTAATTGATGTTAGCCAACTATTGGCCAATAATGTAATTCCATAAATGTATTCTATTTATATAATGTATTTTCTATGTTGGTTATGATCATACTGATATAGCCATTTGTTACATTCATAATAATGATGATATATCACGTTGGAATAATGTTTAAATGTCAGTACTGTTCACTGATTTGGTACTAATTGTTTTCACATTGTTAATCCAAAGAACAGATACGAACAGATTCCATGTATCAAAGATGATTGCTACGATGGCTCTTGTACAATGATCTATATGAATGCGAACTGAAGTGTAATAATTTGCTGTATTATAAGCAATAAACTGAAATACTGACTTCACTGAATTCTTTCATTGCTGTTTGATTACTTTTCTCCCCATCACCACCACCATCATCATCATTGTTGATGTCTTCATCATCATCGTCATTATCCCCCTCATATTTCTCCTCTATTTCATCTTCTATCTCCTCTTCTTCTCCAGCAAAGCATTCAATTATTATTATATACTTTTTTTTAACAAGGCTTCCTTGAAAAGAACAACAATTTTGAATGAAATGAATCACCGTAACTTAATATTATTAAACAAGTAAATACTTTTTTCGTAACAGAATGTCATTGTGTGACTGGTGTTGAAAGGGTGAAGCGCATTGTATGAAATGTGATTGATATTCAATTTAGTTGTATGTATTACTGTCGTAATTAGTAGCGTGTTGATGCGTGAGCGTGATAACGGGTGAATGGGCGAACATGGGAAACATGGCAACTTCTAAACAGGAAGGTTATTTGTAATAAGAGGTTTAAGGACAAATTCACATTTAACAATATATCATATCAGATTTTAAAAAAGTGTTAGTTTCGAAGATATTAATGTGGTAATTGTAATCGATGTTAAAGAAGATCGATCATTATCTAGATTTGAATAATTCATCATTTTTTGAAAATCCCTCGTATTATTAAACTATGAGTAGATTAAATATACAAGGAATTTAAATTAAAGTGCAACTTTAGTATCAGCTTGATAGAAGAGAGCAATAATTAATTATTAAAATTGATACTTTTTCGATGATATTAAATCCATTATTAATGGTAATCGATATTACACAAGATCGATCATAAAATTACCGAGATTTTAATAATTAGGTTATACATATACATATGTATAACCTATTGATTTCGTCAAGATTTTCCTTTTTATTTTTATTTTTATTTATTCTTCCCAATTTTGTTCGTCGATTATCTCAAGATCAGATTAATCAAATATCATGAATCTTCACATGATGATAGATCATGTTCTAACTTAGAACTGCCCACTTTTTCAGTGACGTCACATGACTGTGACGTCATCAGGACGCCATTTTGTCAAATGTTAATAATCATCATATCTCAGTCATGAAATATCAATTTCAATTCAAATTTCGCATTAACATTAATCAGGTCAATGGTCATCTTTTAAGCTCTTGCGCGTACAATTACACTCGGAGACGCGCGCGTACGCGTCCGTCAAATGAAAAAAAATGTCAAAAAATGTTCAAAACCCCAACCCGAGTAATTTACTATATGTTTCAGACAATTTTAAGCGTTTCAAAAAATTCCGCGCGTGCGCGTCGGCGCGCGCGTATTTGCGCGCGTAACGCGAATGAATAGTAAAATTGTCGTTTTTTCACATGTTTTGCATTCCTTATAGATCCCTCAACACACCCTATCAATTTGAGTCATTGTTGACTCATAATAACGGAGTACGCGCGCGTCAAAGTCAAAATTACGCGCGCACGCAAATTGGCCAAATATGGTAAAAACATACTTTCTTTATTCGGCCATAACTTTTTTAAAAGTCCACAAACACACAATTTTCTTTTAATATTCGGATACATTATGAGTTGTAGATACGAATTCATACCTTATTTATGCCGAGTAAATGTTATAAAGTCATCGTATTGACGGTTAAAGTTGAAAATGCGAATTTTACTCAATTTCAATCAATGTTGAAATCGATCACAGTGTACTTTTGACCATATCTCACTTATTCTCCATCAATGTACTCCCAAATTTTGATATATTATAGCTGATGTTCTGCTCTATTCGCAATCTATTCACACCATTTAGTTTTGTTCAATGGATCCTGATGAATTGTTTGATTAGAAATAAGAGTTCAAATCTGTTACAAATTGAGGGTTAGACAAAACGTATGTTATCGATCTATAACTGCTGAAGGAATTATGCTATCAATTTGAGATTTCGCATGTAGATAGGGATTTTCAAGCCCATCATTTCATAAGTTAACACTAAATCGCGAAAATGCATATTTCATTGTCATATTTACCGTTAAAGGTCAAATAAATCAAGCATGAATAACCACGTACGCCGTGGACATGAAATTCAGCACACATGTAGTTTATAATGAAAAGGACAATTTTCATAAGATAAGATCGGATTATGAAAATGGCGTTAAGGATATGTAAATTAGGTTCAAAGGTCAAATAATTCACTGTTACAATGACAAATGCAGTGTGCAATCACTGATATATCGTTCCCGATTTCCCATTTTCGTTAAGAGATCTAATGTTGGTCTCGTGGAACAAGTTGTGACGCAAGATCTAAGGGTCGTGGGTTCGAATCCAAGACAATATTTTTTTAATTTCTTTTTTCTTCTTTTTTACTTTTTATTAGGGGGGGGGGGAGTATGTGATATTATTTATATGATGATTGAGTAGTTATTTTTGGAATAATGCTTTTATCATAAGAATTCGATATGTCAAAAGTGACGAATTCAACATCTAGTTAGGTTATACATACATATGTATAACCTATTGATTTCGTCAAGATTTTTATTAGGTTATACATATACATATGTATAACCTATTGATTTCGTCAAGATTTTTAGGTTATACATATACATATGTATAACCTATTGATTTCGTCAAGATTTTTATTATTATTATTCTCCCCATCACTTTTGTTCGTCGATTATCTCAAGATCACATGAATCAAATATCATGAATCTTCACATGATGATAGATCATGTTCTAACTTAGAACTGCCCACTTTTTCAGTGACGTCCATGACTGTGACGTCATCAGGACGCCATTTTGTAAAATGTTAATAATCATCATATCTCAGTCATGAAATATCAATTTCAATTCAAATTTCGCATTAACATTAATCAGGTCAATGGTCATCTTTTAAGCTCATGCGCGTACAATTACACTCGGAGACGCGCGCGTACGCGTCTGTCAAATGAAAAAAAATGTCAAAAAATGCTCAAAACCTCAACCCGAGTAATTTACTATATGTTTCAGACAATTTTAAGCGTTTCAAAAAATTCCGCGCGTGCGCGTCGGCGCGCGCGTATTTGCGCGCGTAACGCGAATGAATAGTAAAATTGTCGTTTTTTTACATGTTTTGCATTCCTTATAGATCCCTCAACACACCCTATCAATTTGAGTCATTGTTGACTCATAATAACGGAGTACGCGCGCGTCAAAGTCAAAATTACGCGCGCACGCAAATTGGCCAAATATGGTAAAAACATACTTTCTTTATTCGGCCATAACTTTTTTAAAAGTCCACAAACACCCAATTTTTTTAAATATTCGGATAGATTATGAGTTGTAGATACGAATTCATACCTCATTTATGCCGAGTAAATGTTATAAAGTCATCGTATTGACGGTTAAAGTTGAAAATGCGAATTTTACTCAATTTTAATCAATGTTGAAATCGATCACAGTGTACTTTTGACCATATCTCACTTATTCTCCATCAATGTACTCCCAAATTTTGATATATTATAGCTGATGCTCTGCTCTATTCGCAATCTATTCACATCATTTAGTTTTGTTCAATGGATCCTGATGAATTGTTTGATTAGAAATAAGAGTTCAAATCTGTTACAAATTGAGGGTTAGCCAAAACGTATGTTATCGACCTATAACTGCTGAAGGAATTATGCTATCAATTTGAGATTTCGCATGTAGATAGGGATTTTCAACCCCATCATTTCATAAGTTAACACCAAATCGCGAAAATGCATATTTCATTGTCATATTTACCGTCAAAGGTCAAATAAATCAAGCATGAATAACCATGTACGCCGTGGACATGACATTCAGCACACATGTATGTTATAATGAAAGGAAAATTTTTTATAAGATAAGATCGGATTATGAAAATGGCGTTAAGGACATGTAAATTAGGTTCAAAGGTCAAATAATTCACTGTTACAATGACAAATGCAGTGTGCAATCACTGATATATCGTTCCCGATTTCCCATTTTCGTTAAGAGATCTAATGTTGGTCTCGTGGAACAAGTTGTGACGCAAGATATAAGGGTCGTGGGTTCGAATCCAAGACAATTTCTTTTTTCTTCTTTTTACTTTTTATTAGGGGGGGGGAGTATGTAATATTATTTATATGATTGAGTAGTTATTTTTGGAATAATGCTTTTATAATAAGAATTCGATATGTATAACCTTAATTCGTCAAAAGTGACGAATTCAACATCTAGTATTGTTTTTGTGTCTGTATGCCAATGCATAGAGACACGAAAACAAGGATTTTGTTCGTCGGATACCTCAATAACGGGTGCAGCTATTGTCCTGAAACTTTGCCAGATGATAGATCTTGGTCTAACTTAGAACTGCCAAACTTTTGAGTGCCGCCGACTATTCGTGACGTCAACGGGACGCCATTTTGTGAAATTACATTCATGGATGTATCTCAGTCATGCATCTTGTATTTCCCTTTAAATTTAGCACCAACAATTATCACGCCGAGTGGCAACTTTTCCGATTATGCGCATGCGCATGCGCTACGTAACAAGCGCGTACGCGCTCGTCTAAGGATCTTAAAATCTGAAAATGCTCAAAAACAACCATTTTTTAATTCGGGCATAACTTTTTAAAAAGTCCACAAAAACCCAACTTTCTTTTAATATTCGGATAGATTATGAGGTGTAGATACGAATTCATACCTCATTTATGCCGAGTAAATGTTATAAAGTCATCATATTGACGGTTAAAAATTAAATAGCGCACGAGCGTGAAAATTTCCCAAGTCTGGTCTCTTACCGGCCATAACTTTTTTAAAAGTCCACAAACTCCCAAATTTCTTTGAATATCCGGAAAGATTATGAGTTGTAGATGCGAATTCATACCTCATTTATGCCGAGTAAATGTTACAAAGTCATCATATTGACCGTTGAAATTTAAATGGCGCACGAGTGTGAAAATTGGCTAAGTCTGTATATAGCGCCATCTAACATCTAACGGCGAACAGTTAAAAGCAAATAATTGGCAAAATATGGTAAAAACATCCTTTTTTAATTCGGCCATAACTTTTTCAAAAGTCGACAAAAACCCAATTTTATTTGAATATTTGGATAGATTATGAGTTGTAGATACGAATTCATACTTGCTTTATGCCGAGTAAATGTTCTAAAGTCATCGAATTGACCGCTTAAAGTTGAAATCGCGCAAAGAGTGTGAAAATTGGCTAAATCTGGTCAAACATGCACTTCTCTTATCGGTCACAACTTCTTTGATAAATGGAAATATACAAATATTTTTTTCATATTCTGAAAGAGTATGAGTTGCACATATTTTTACAATTTTAACATTGGCCAATCAGATTTTGTAAAGTCATCATAGTGCACGATAAAGAAAAAAAAAGTTCAACCTTCAATTACGACCTGTTCCCGTGCTCAAATCGTGAAATAAAATCGAAAAAATGATTGTGTAGAGGAAACTCAGCTTTAGCATACTGAAAACCGGGTCAAAATCGGCCAAAGGAAAGGTGTGATATGGTTGAAATAAGACGTCAGGTACAGAGCCATTTTACAGTCATTTCGGTCAATTAAAGAGCTACCCCCTCCCCTTTTGTTATGAATGAATATTGTTACCCTATTTTGTGTCATTCATTAATGCCAAGTCAATGTTATGACATTATCATAATTACGCGTTGAAAAGTCAATATCATCATATCGTAATTTCAATATGTATAACCTTAAATTCGTCAAATGTGACGAATTCAACATCTAGTTTATATTTTAATACTAGTAATCCCTCGAAAACTTTGAAAACGGATATCCGAGGTACAGACAAAAGCAAATTAAAGAAAGTTGGCATACTATATGCTCACGTTCATTATATAATGCATATATAATAAATACATATTTTCAAAAATTATATGACGATCATCAATTATGTGGGCAAAATGATGTTACGGTTATTTTTCATAAGACTTGTTACGAGGAATTAAAATTGTAAAAATAATAAATATCAGATTTATAAAAGAGTTAAACAAAATATAATTTTTCATTTTTGTAATTGATACAATATTATTTTCAATGATTTCAATTCCATAAATAATTGTAATCGATATTGAACAACCAGATCGATCTTCATTATCGTGATACAAATAATTGATAGTAGTTTGATAAATCCTTGTGAAAGTTAGAAAAATGGAAAGAAAATTCAGAATGCGACAAGCAGGCATTGGGTAGTAATTTTCCAAATTGTTTGAATTGATTCATTATATTTTCAATGATTTCAATTCCATAACTAATTGTAACCGATATTAAACAACCAGATCGATCTTCATTATTGTGATACAAATAAATGATAATAGTTTGATAAATCCTTTTAAAAGTTAGAAAGATGGAGAGAAAATTCAGAAGGCGACAAGAAAGCATTGAGAAGTAATTTTCCAAATTGTTTGAAATGAAACATTATTTTTTCAATGATTTCAATTCCATAACTAATTGTAACCGATATTAAACAACCAGATCGATCTTCATTATTATGATACAAATAAATGATAATAGTTTGATAAATCCTTGTAAAAGTTAGAAAGATGGAGAGAAAATTCAGATTGCGTCAAGAAAGCATTGAGAAGTAATTTTCCAAATTATTTGTTTCTGCATAACTAATAAGAGATCATACGTTTCATGCCATTTAGATCGTAGTCAAATTGCATTATTTCCTCTAAATAACTAAGGTTTAATTTGTATGACAGAACGTACGTATATATATTTACACTATCACATAATCGATAACATTTACATACTGAAAAAGTTACCTGTAGCCAGAAATCGCAACGTGATAGCCAACCTCTCTTCAGCTTGTATGCATCTCCGCATCTGAGTATCTTGCTTAGAGATGCGATCCTCCACCAATGCTAAAACTAGTCGTTGAAAGCCTCTCCATCCAAGGGCGTCAACAACTTCTCAAAAGTGGAGAGACATTGCGAGGAAGCGAACCAACCGAACCAACAAGGGGGCGAAATGATATGTTCGCCCACCCAATATTTTCATTGGGGGGGGCGACCGCCCCCCCCCCCCCCCCCTGCCCCCCCCCCCCCCCCCCCCCCCCCCCCCCCCCCCCCCAGGATCGACGCCCCTGGTAGAGTCGTACGACCAGTCGGATCGTACATTGTGCGGCGGGCTTTATAAACCAGCATTCTATTTGAAAACGAGCCCACAGAGAAGACTTAAGTCATGTAAATGTTAGCACGTCGACTTTGTAAAGAATGCCATAATAACAAAACATTTTAAATTTCAGCAACAATATCATTTTTGAATTAACTTTTAGCAAGTGACCTACTTAATAATGGACATGAATATAGCCATACAACAAATAATTTATCATGATTAATGAACTACAAACTAAAGTCATAACTATCCAAGAAAAATCTTAGGCTTTTTTAAATTTTTTTTTAAAGCATTGTGTGTAATATCATCTAGTTCTCACCTATCCTGTAGTTGTGGCTTGGGGGCGACACCAGTGGCTCGACAGCTTCCTCCAAGGCAATGGCTCCATCATATCCTTCTCTCTCTTTCGCTTTCCTCATTTCATGTCATCAGCCTGTCCATTTGTAAAGTTCTTTTGTGATAATTCTGCCTCTCTCCCCCTTGTTGGACTGACTGGCTGTACCACTGTGGAATTATACAGTATAGAGTCCAAATCTTATGTATGAATTTGAACACATAGGACTGCGTGGACTCACCAGAGGCTAATTTTGTCATTACCTACCAGTAAATACTCATGCATGGGGAAACTTAGCCTCTTGACAAGGCATTTCTCGTCTGAGCTGAGTTGAATGCACGGTATAGTATGCATTATGCAGGAACGACTGGACAGCGCGACTACCCTGCACAATCATTTGAGGGGATCGCACGTGAATTCACCACTCGTCAGATAGCCTCCATCAGGCGTTCAGTCGTTCCTGATCCTGCATGCAGCACAGCCATTGCTTGCTTGAGACACGAAGCCTTGTTAAAGGCTAGGGGAAACTAAACATGCATGATTATGGGGTAACACTGCACATACCATAATATGCCCACGTCCAACACACTGCCACATACAGAAAACAGTATATTATTTGCAGTTTAACACACTACGTGAATTTAAGTACATGCGGCAAGACTGTATATTATCGCTTGCAAACAGTTTCGGCGATGATTATTCTAAAATAGTTTTTATTCTACACAAATTGCACGACCGATATGTTCCATACAGCAACACAATATAGTAAGTTCAGATTTCATATCATTGTTGTTGCGATAAATACATTCAGGAAGGAGGGAAAACGGTGTACTTACTGCTCAATAATATACGACTTTGTCCGGATAGGTACACCGTGATTATACAATTGTGCTGTTTGAACTTTCTTTGCTTTTTTATCAATTTGAGTCGTTGTCTTTATCCCAGCCGTGTTGGATTATGTTTTGAACGGAAAATCTCTGTGGCTATCGATCGTAAATAAAATTAAGCGTAAGTCGCGTTCCTGCAACGCATATTTGCGATTGATCTTAGCTTAAAATCAATAAATCGTGCGTAAAGATACAAGCGTAACTTACGATCAATCCTACCTGCAACGGGGCCCAGGTGTGTAGCAGTAGCGTCAGTCTGGCCGCACGGTTGCCGTATAGTCCCCCTACGGCCGCCTTGTGGGCACCTTGCGTCTGCCTTGGCATCTGTTCAAAAACCTACGGCCACCGCAGGGACGCCCTAAGGCGACCGTACGTCATCACTTCAAAGGCCGTACGGCAGCCGCAGATTTCTGTCTCCACAAATTAAAAATACGCCGTGCGGCGACCGTGGCAAATTTGACTGCTAAACTATGTGACCGTAGAAATGCTACGGCGGCCCTATACTTGTAATTGGCCGTATAAATGTTAGACCATACGGCCGTGTCAAATGTGACTGAGCCATTAATGATGGTGGTGGCATTAGACAGAAAAATCCACCTCGTTCTGGATTGGTCCTTTAATATGATGACGTCATACTATCCCCTCCATCTCAAGATGGAACTCTAAGGTGTTCGTACTGTGACGAAGAAAACCGGCTAGAAACCAGCCGGACGATATATATGGGCCACTCGCTGGTCATTCGGTAACGCAGGTCGGTAATTTCTCACTTTTAACTTCTCAATTTGGCATCAATGTAGCCTTTAGTCAAGGCTCTATATGGCTGGGAGTTCGATCCTACATACAAGCTGTGATTGTCCCACTTGTACTGTTGTACCCACAACATAGGTGTATTGATTGGCTGCCATATAGAGCCTTTACTCTTTTGAACGCGGTAATGATATTCATGAGCCGAACGTACAGCATGACTTATTCATGAGATGAGAAGACTAACCAATCAGATCGCAAGATACCGTTGACAAGAACGGTAGTGTATTCCATCATGAATAAAAGGGTTCATTTTTCTAGCAAACTTTAGTTTTAGCAACAAAATAGGTACAAACAAAATTAATACCAATAGTTTAGTAATATCCTTTTAAGTCAATACGTATATTTGTGTATAAAATTTTAAGATCGATCAAAACTGTCCATATTTTGAAGAAAAAAATATCACTTCAGAATAACAATGTACCCTAAAGTCAAAATGATTGCGTCCACAACCTCTCGCGATCACCCTTGCTTAGCTAGCGTAGTCTTTTGGCGGAGACCTTAAATTGACATTCAAGTTATTTTGAACCCATTACTGTGTACACTATTGCGTGTAGTTTCAGTATTGTGATGTAGAGCGTCTAGAAAAGAGACCATGGCAAGTGAACAGCTGATCTCATAAATCAAAACAGAGAACGTGTTTTTTCTGGAACTTGGATCGAAGAGAGGGTATGCATTGTAGTGTATAATAGGTCAACAGCCACAGAGCTAAGGGAGGTAATGTGTCGTTTATATTGGTACATGAAGTACGATATCATGGCTTTTGTCAAGCGAATCAGTGTCAATATTATGACTATGAGGGAAAATGGAGGAGACAAAAACAAAATTAGTAAGAAATGAAGAAAGACCTGAGGCTAAGAGTTAGAAACAGACTGCAACTGTTCGCATATGTTGTGTTTGTGGTAGATATCTAGTTTTGTTCCGAAAGTATACAAGATTTGATCCACAAACAGCGACCAAACTGAACACAATTACTAAAGTGAAACCATCATCGACTGCGATCTCTACACACAAAATATGCGGCATCTGTAAAGCGAGAGTTGAACTGCTTGGGAAAGAAAGAAAACGGTCTACAACTCGGGGAGTACGAACTGAAACAGTGTATATACTAAAATATGCAAGTATCCCAAGGTCCAGGGCAAGCACTGGACGATGCATGCGGCCCGAGCTGCGGGCGTTGCGTCAATGACAGTTCCGCTCGTTGGCGTTGCTGCTGCAGCGGTGCAGCGATTATGGAGACATGCATGTGCATACTATTGCCTGGAAAATTGGACTTTTGCCATATCCCGTGCAAAGACTGACACATTCATCCTGCTCCCTCAATAACCGCCTTAACGCTGTAACTTTCAATTCTTTAAACTTCGTAATTTGTAATTTCTTAGCTGCGTATTCTATACTCATGTCAAGACAATTTTCACTCAAGATCGTTGGATTCGCCATCATTATCGCATACTGGCCTAATACACACAGTTGCTGAGCACGACACGTAACGTCGCGTTTGTATGCATATTCATATACGAATTTGCATACCGGTACAGGAGGGTGTTTCACAAAGAAATTATTTGTCATCATGACAAATTTGTCATCATGACAAATTTCAATTGTCATCATGACAAGTTGTCATCGTCCATAAAAATGCGTTTCACGAAGCTCATGACAACTTGTCATCGAAAATAATTGTTTTAATCTTTATGGACGAGCCTGAATCTATAATCTGCCAATACAGCAGGAAGCCTGCAAGAACCAAATGATGGCCGTAAGTTTTTATCTTATTTTGTGTTTAATGTGTGATTGTAAGTTTGCATGCTATGTTATTCAGCTGTTATATGTCATTGTTATCAACCTTACATATTGTTTGTTGACAAACTATGTAGAAAATTGTTATATTTCAATGAAACCCTTCGATTTGTTTCACGAGAATTATTGCGTGAATTGCACTAGAGCGGTTATCGAGATCGCACCCCGCCGAAACTCTGCGGTGGCTACTATGTCCAAAACCCCGTCTCCCTGGCTATAAACGCGAAATAACATTAAACCTCCTTCACTCCTTGACCTTGTTCTTGCCCTTGATCTTACTCGAGTAAGACTAAACTCTAAAATTTAACACCTTTCTTTGTCATAACTTGCAGCCATGATATGGTAGACTGTCTCTGGTCTACAATTACAAGCCTTGCCCTTGTCAAAGACTTTGACCTTTGTGTCGTGAGTTTGCAGAACGCCAGCCTAAATTATGCTAATAATTAATCAAGTACCAGAAGAGACGCCGAGGGGGTGGGGGTGGGGGGTGGGCGTAGAATGGACGGGGGAGGTATCTGCTCATTTATTATGCAATGCATACTAGACGGCTACTATTCCCTTCAGAGGAATATATCATCGGGTTTCACAAGAATATGAAACAATTTATACGCGGGAGAACTTAGTTTGGATATTAATTGTTTAGGGGACACGACGGGTTATGTTTCATGCTGGCAATTGTAGACAAGGGGGGGGGGGGGGGGGGGCAGCGGCGAAGCTAGCAAGAACACGAACATAGTGTACTGTATCTAATTTTATACAAGCGGAACAAATTATCGGGGGTGGGGGTAGAATGGATGGGGGAAGTATCTGCTCATGTAGTATGCAAATGCATATATAGACGGCTACTATTCCTTTCAAGGGAATATACATGTATCATCGGGTTTCACAAGAATATGAACCAGTAAAGGTATACGCGGGAGAACTTAGTTTATGATATGAAACGTGTAGGGGACACGACGGGTTATTTGTCATACAGGCAATTGGAGCCGCGGGGGGGGGGGGGGGGAGGGGGGTGAGCGGCGAAGCTACTTATTACTTTATTAGCAAGAATACGAACATAGTGTATTGTATCTATTTTAATACAAGCGGAACAAATTATGGATCATATGAAATATGGGGGATAACTGAATAACTTTGCGTGGATACTAAACCATCATGATTTTGTTATACATTGGCCGGAAGTATCGTTGGACGGCCCAGACGGGGCCCCGACGGGTTGTGGGGTGGGATTGAATCGCCCGAGTCTATTTTGTCTTACTATTTAAATGATGACTGTGGGATATTTAGTAAAGTTTTAAAGTGTCGTTATGTCATCGTCGTCTTTCTCTTACAAAAACCCGCGGATTTCCGCGGGTACAGCTAGTCTATTATATTAATACGGTAAGCTTCAACCCCCCAAAATGGTTCCCACTCGAGATATCCTCACCCCGAGGATTCGGCGACTTCCCGACCGTCGCGATCGAAGGATATACTTTTTGCGGAGGACAATAAGGCATTCCCGAGTCGCTCCCGCCCCGTGGTCGTCGTCCAGATCGAAGAAAAGGGAAAGTCAGCAATGTCAATTGCCCGTTTAAGACGCCGAGCATTGACTAACGATTTATCGCCGTAAAAGTATTTGTAAGAATATAAATTGGAGTAGATAAAACAAATAATATATCGAGAAACTATTTTAGATATAACACGTTGCGAAACTACCCAGGTTTTGATAAATATCAATATTTATATTACGCGGATGGTATGGTAATGATCGCTATTGCCGATTGGCATCGTGTTTGTAAGTGCATAGACGACAAAATGCGACAACTTCAATTTAGCTGCGGTTATACAACGCGCGATGGCTGTACAGTCGTGTATACACGTCGCGCAGTCATCTAATTACCCCACCGAACCGTAGTTTATTTGCATAGCTCACTGACCTGCTGACCATCGTCTCTGGTCACTATCTCATTCGCCCTACCGTACACGATACTATAATTGCGCCAGCTTGTGGTAAGATGTATTAAGTCCGCGAGCCCACATGCTTTGTACACAGCTGAGCGGGCGTGCAAAGTGCATTTAAGTGAATAAAGCGGGGTGGACAATGGTGGAGCAGGGGAGTTTTATACAATATCGACATCTTGCGGTAATTATGATTGTATTATGCCATCCGCGAAGAGAAGACGCCTGGGGGTGGGGGGGGGGGGGGTATCTGCTCATTTATTATGCAATGCATGCATGTATTGACGGCTACTATTCCCTTCAACCATGGAACTCCCATATCCTTGCTTCAACGGAATATATCATCGGGTTTCACAAGAATATGACAAAATGTATACGCCGGAGAACTTAGATTGGATATGAAAAGTTTATGGGATGCATGTATATAGACGGCTACTATTCCCTTTAAAGGAATATATCATCGGGTTTCACAAGAATATGACAAAATGTATACGCCGGAGAACTTAGATTGGATATGAAACGTTCATGGGACACGACGGGTTATGTGTCATGCAGGCAATTGGAGTCGCGGGGGAGGGGGGGGGGGGGGGGGTGGTCAGCGGCGAAGCTACTGTATATTAGCAAGTACACGAACATAGTGTACTGTATCTAATTTAATACAAGCGGAACAAATTATGGACTCTATAAAATATGGGGGATAACTGAATAACTTTGCATGGGTACTAAACCATTATGATTTTGTTATACATTGGCCAGATATCGTTGGACGGGACCCTAATGCGTCGGGGCCCCGTCCAACGACGGGTTGTGGGGCGGGATTGAGTCGCCCGTGTTTATTTTGTCTTATACTATTTAAATTATGACTCTGGGAATAGTAAAGATTTAAAGTATCGTTATTTCATCATCGCCTCTCTCTCACAAAAACCCGCGGATTTCCGCGGGTACAGCTAGTTTTAATATTATTATAAATTGATATGCCACGAGTATAGCCACTAAATAAGGGTTAGGTTTATATGTTATAATGGTATAGCATGCAGTGGTGGGGCCTAATACACAATGTTAATTGTTATGTGATGTAAAGTGTAACTTGGCGCTAGATAAAAATGACAATTTTTCGCTCCATTCCAAATCAAAATACGTGATTTCTGCACCACCTCGACTTCTCTCCAAGTCGTATCGCGACTTGTGACGTTGTGTTAATTAGCCTTTGCACTATCATATCAGTGGCAGCACGCGCACGGCTAGTATGCTCCCCAGGTAGTTGAGATTATATACCAGTGACAGTTTGTCACTTTAAAAAAAACGGCGAGTGCGTGTGCACTCACATGCAGGATAGTCATACACAACTAGCTTGATGCGTTGACTGAAGTAAGCGAACAAAACTAATTCAATACACTAAATCCTAAAATAACGTAGAAGTTGAAGTAGTACTAGTAGTAGACGGAAGTACTAGTACACATTTAATTCCTATTTGAGAATTTTAACAGATATGATCATTAGACAACATACAATGCTAGTTTTATTTCAGTCATAAATTATTGAAATTCTGATGTGTATTTTTATTGTTCTATTATCTCATTCAATTTACAGGAATCAAGCCGAAAATCAAATCTTTCTACAGAAGATATCAAGATTCTTGCTAATTTTGTCAGCGAAAATTATGATGACATATTTGGGAGAGCAGATCGGCCACAGGTAAGCAGGGAAAACAATGATATGTATCAGGGACTACTTTTTAAGCTTGCCTGCACAAAAATTGATTTAAGTTAAAGGAAGTTTATTGGGCATGGAATGTCTTCTACAACATCTGTACATTGGACATTAGATATTTAACTTGTTTAACTTTTTCTTTGTAGATCTGTCCATCCATTCTTACAGAACTATGCTACTTGGAACTAAATCAAATTATAACATTAATCATTGCACTTGACATGCAGAACATAACTTGTATTTTGTTTGATTCATCTGATTGTGTATAGATTTATCTATTTATGTATTACAGATATTGATATTGACTGAAAATAAACATTTTAACTACATAACTGCCCATTTTTATTAATGTTAACATTGTAAGTGTAACATTTGTATTTTTTTCTTGACAGAAATACAAGCTTGATAGTGGCTGAATTGCTGGCCTATTGGAAGTTCTGATCCAAGATCATACATCATGTACCTTTCTATGTTCATCAGGCCCAACTTCCCAGCCCACTTTCTTGGCCCCAAGCTTTGGTAAGAATTAAAAATTAAATGTTTTACATTTACATCACAGTCATACATTTAAATGATAACATACATGGATATTTCCATATATTAGATGATGGTACAAAGTACAAACAGCAGAGATTACCTGTGAACAGTCATTGTTGGATATTTCATAATTCATTTTTTGTGTTATGTATCTTAAGTCAGACCATTTACATTTATTTGCCAAGGGTTACTTTTCAAGCAAGCCTTCATGAAGAGAGCATGCTAGAATTGTTTTGCAAAATTATGTAAATTTATAAGGGCTCTTTTTGGTATTTGGGGGAGCTAAAGAGCCCTTTGTTCCCCTCTCCTCTCCCATATTTCTTCCTGCATTATGCATATTGAATATAATTATGATACCGCATTGACTTTTGATTTAAATATAATATCTCCTTTTTTAATTTCTTTTTAAAATTAGAAATGCTGAGATTCTGGGCACATCACGTTGATCTGTCATAAAGACCAGTCATCGCAACTTGCAGGTCCATCCAGGCACGCATGTATGTTGAACTTCAGAAGGACAGTCTTCGAAAAGGTGTAGAGGTACATTATTAGAGAGACATTTGACACTTTTGTTATTCTAAACTATTGTATTTTAGTTAATACAATACACGATTTTATTCTATAAGCTCACAATTTGTGTCAGATAACAGGATTAAAATGCTGAACATGTACAAATACATGTTCTCTATTGCCTAGTCCCAGACGTTCATTTAAATGTTTGTTATTAATTTGGCCGTTTATAACCAGGTAAATTTGAAAGTCCCGACTACCACGTTATAACAGGGTTTCCCTGTACAGAGAAATGTGAATGCCTCAGCCCCCAAGTAATGTTGGTTAAATCCAGGGGCGTCGATCCTGGGGGGGCAGGGGGGGGCGGTGCCCCCCCCCCCAATGAAAATATTGGGGGGGGGGCGAACATATCATTTTGCCCCCCCCAATAATTCCGAAAATGAGGAAGAAAAAAATCAAGTGCTATAATGCCAAAGAGGGGTAAGACACATTTATCAATAATTAATCTTAAAAATAGCCGTTTTCTAGTTTGAAAAGGACTGTAAATCTCGTTTTTGCGGCGCGCTTCGCGCGCAAACAGTTTCATTTGGGTTGCGGGAACTCATATTTCGAAATGTGTTGGGCAGTGTAATTTTTTCTCAAACGCACACCTCAAACGAAGTTAATTAAACCCTCATCTATACACGTATTCGGTTACGGAAACTTAGCCCACCGTCACAGAAGATAAAATAATCTGAAATATAACTTTCAGTCAATTCGGTCCATACGCGCTGAACGTAAATCATATTGGAATAATTATCATGTCCCCCAACATTTGAAAGTGGTGAAGATTGTCCACCTCCCTTTGTCATAATGTATGTTTGGTTCCATACTTATATACTTCATATTACGTAAAATTTCTGTCTCAGGTGTGCACCAAATTTCACAATTTCACGCCCCAAAATACAAAAGCTCCCTACTGTGGGAGGGGGTCTCCCCCTCCCACACCCTCCCCCGCTCGGTCTCAGTGGTCACTCTGGATTTTTCTTCTTCAAATTTCGCCCCCCCAATATCAAAAACGGATCGACACCCCTGGTTAAATCATAGTTGAATTTAACAAAGATTATCATTCACTTTATACAACCCTGTTCCTTATTTGCTTTTTCTGTTGTTAAATTTTTTATTTTGTAGCTTGTTTGTTATTTTGTTTAATAATTATTATTTTTAGTTAAACCAATCATTGACAAGTGTCCACAAATTATTTGCCTATATTTAATTACAGTGTTTAAAGTAATTTTTCATAATTTATTCTATGAAAAAAATATTGTGAACTGTAGGAGATTATGATAATGAGCAATTTCTTGGATAATATCCAAGGTCATTAGCAGTTTACTTGATCATTCCATACAGTCTTCCAAGATATGCTAGACTAAAATTAATAAAGCGGCAGGGTGATATCTTTATGAATTGCATAGTTAACATGCAACATGTTGAGCTCGCTCTTTCCTTTGTCTGCTGATTGCATTTAATGGGCACTATTTTGTTTATTTTTTCTTCATCTGCAGATACTGGCCACTGCTGTGCAACCTCAGGACATAACTGGATGGGATGAGCTTATAGGGACTCGCTTCACAGTCTGAACATCAGACTAGCCATACATGTACAACAAACCATCGATACCAGCTTGGTAAAAGCTAGACCGATGTTAACAAAACAACTTGGAACCACTACCTTACTCTGGCCTAGCGTTTACTTTCGCCCAGATAACTGTCTCTTTGTTCCAAGCTCTCTTCATGTCAGGAACATTGACTTTTGGCAAAACATCACTACTCTCTATCTACCGCTCATCCAAAGAACACCTTTGCCTTCTACCTCCTCTTTGACATCACCATGTGCAGTTACCATCTGACTCACATGGGCATCGACAACCATGGATTGTAAACGGGGCTACAATCCATGCCTCACTCACACACCTATAATAGGGGAGAGTCCGCCGACCAACATGGGGCGTTAAGCCATCACCTTTTCATCAACCTCTTCATCCACCGAGCTATTCGGACCTTTTATAAATCTTTCTCCTCTCGCAGAGATGACACTTTTCTGCATGCAAAACTTCCTACAATTCTTTTGATCGCCATTTTCGTTTTTGTCTACATGGACACGTGTAAGCACCACACCTTCAGGCTTCCAGGCCTCGCTCATCTCTCCACGGCACACGTCGGAGTCATCGCCACGCCTTCGCTCCACATCGTGTGTGCTGGTTCATCCATGGGACTGAAATGATATATCGGCCTTCTCTTCACGCGTCTTCGCGTTCATCACCTTCATCATCATCGAACTCTCGTTCTCATCTCTTCCGCGGACACGCATTTCATTCAGGCCAACTGAATGCTCAAATTAATTACCATGGACTTTAATTATTCACGTGCAATACATCTTTAGGACATTTGTTTTATACACTTTAATAATGACGTCAACCAAATTCTATATCACTTGTGCGGACATTCCTTTTATTCAATCGTTGTACTGTATTATTTCTATTAGTGAACCTTGTATTGGGTGCTGGTGACCGCCGTATGTGTTTGCATCAACAACACATACAACCTATCACACACCACATTTCCCCGATATTTGGCCTCACTAAAAGCTGACCACATCAAAGAGGATAAAGAATCGTCTTGTATACTATAATTGTCAGCCTACCTCAAATGAATAGTTATAGGACAATGAAACCCAAGCAAAACATTGCTTTCATAAGCTCTAAGAGATTAGGAGGAAAAATCTCTAAAAATTAGAGCATTATCTGGCAAGATACAATGAAACTGGCTCTTGGAAGGTATATATATATATATATGGTGAACTCAAATTTGCAACGAACTCTGATAAAATATTTTCTTCATATGCACACTTTTCCATTCCCAAAATCATGTATCAATGTATTCTACATAACATAGGTTTGAGATCAACCTATATTTAGAGAAAATTAGATGCCTATTTTCAAAGAGCCATAGTTTTTTTTTTTGTATTTCTTGACCGATCCTGCTCACTAACAACATCATGTGTGCAGCCATTTTGAGATGTCATAGCTTTTTTGGATTTGTCGTAGGGTATAGGGCTATGACAGATAACTATGACAAATTTGTCGTGACGACAAATTTGTCGTGACGACAAGTCCTTTAAAAGCTTTCTGAAATGGATATTTGTCATCGATGACAAATTTGTCATAGAAATGGAAATTTGTCATAGAAATGGCATTTGTCGTGACGACAAGTGCTTTGTGAAACACCCTCCCGGTATTGCGCAAAACGACTATAATGGACGCTACACGCATCTACCACGGCGTGGTAGATGAATACCGGTCTAATATAAGGTTTACATGAAAAATAAACAACAACAAATATTCGAAAAGAAAAAGGCCCTCGCTGCGCTCGGGTCTCGCGCTTCGCGCTCGGTTGGGTGCTCGCGCGGGAACCTTGACAAAAGGCTAGCATCAATGCTACTCATGGAGCATTTCGATGCACTCGTGTGGAAAATTCTACAAAAGTGTTTGTATGACGTCATGGCTTCTGTACTCTATACAAGTCATATAAGTAACGATACGAAAACAAATTAATATGCAAGATATCGGGAACTTACAGCCTCGATGTCGAAAATCCTTGTAGGCCAGTTTAAGTAACTGCGCGTGCGTGATCCTCGATAACACAGGGCATTGCAGGGGCCGTGGAACCGGGGGGGGGGGGCTTGGGGGGCTACATAATAATAAAATAACAATTATCAAAACAATTGTGGTCAGCCCCCATCCCCCCCCCCCCCCCCCCCCACTTTCGAAACCATTCCGCGGCCCCTGCATGGTACGCGCTCGCTAGATCGCAATGGTAGTCAAGGCGCACACGCTCAACTCAATCTCGTCACCCAACTGTATACTACGAACATCAGTCTTTTTTGAAGTGCTGAGTGAAACAACAAACGAGGAGAAGGGCTGATTCATCGGTCTATGATGGCATGTGACATGACAGAACTAGTAGTAATAACCTTTTGAATTTATTCATTTAAAATTGTTGTTGTCGTTGTTGTTGTATTTTTTTTAATTTTTTTTTTTTTGGGGGGTCAAAAACTTAATTGCTGATCTCTAGTCCTGTTGACAATACAGAAAACAATCTGAACCATTTAATTGCCTAATCAATAAGTACAATTTTGCACAGTAGGATGTTTGTCTTCAGTATAAAAGGGAAGTGGAGCCTATATCTCAACTCAAAGCCAATGATAGCTATGTACAGTAAAATTTACTGGTGAAAGGAGAACAAAAATATGGAGCATAATCAACATATTAGGAATACATACATGTACAAACTATACACGTGCTTTTATGAGAAACAAAACATCTCATGAATAATAATAATATGCTAATGAGAACATTTATAGGGAAATATGCAAATCATATAATATTATATACAGTGCGCGAGCTGAACTGCGCATGCTCAGAAGAATGAATTTCGCTGCTGTGCAGAGTAAACACACTTCAATAACTTTTACTTGAGAAATGGCATTATTAAAGGGACTGTCCGTCTTTTACAAAACAGTTTCCAGTTGACGGATGGGGATGAATGTAACACAAAAGAAATCAGATCGAACAGCCCTGTAATTTGGATAATACGGATAAAAACGAATGCGTCCCTCCATCAAACTATATATCGGTCAATAAAAGAGGTTAACTGATTAGCATAATTTTACAACAATACTGTACTTATTCTTATAAAGGTATTGTGAAGCCGACATTTGTAAAGGTATGTCACGGAAAAAATCTCAAAAATGAAGAATATGTAATTACATGTAGTCAGTTTAAGCGAGGTTTGGTTATTTTGTTTATTATTCGGTCATGCTATTATTATGTGTGTGCGGGTCACGTAGGGGTCACGCATAACGTTGTGGTACTTCGTGGAATCCGTGTACGAACTTCCTCACTGGGTGAATACACGTTAATGCACAATTAACAGTGGGTTGTCGTTTAATTAGTTTTAGGTCTATAACTTCACGAAAAAGATATTTCAAGCCCTAATTTGTTCAGGCATGCTATTAAATGACATTTTCTTTCATATAAGACAGTAACCTCGCAACTTTTGAAATTTGGCTTGCAAAAGAGGGAACGTCCCTTTAAATGAAATCATCCGGCGCTTCATGAATATGCAAGACTAAAATAAAGAGCTTCTAATTTGACGAACTTTTGGCAGAGTTCCCTCTTTAGTCTTTATATTATAGTAATTATATGGTCTAGGGGGTAATTGTCTTGGGGAGAAATTATCCTGGGGGTAACCGTCCTTGGGGGTAATTGTCCGGATAGTAGCTGTCCAAGAAGAATCATTCGGAAATTCATTGTCTAGGGGGTAGTAGTCCTAGAACCGTTACGTACCGCACAGGGTGTGGTTTTCATTAAAAAATACAGTTATGATTTAAGGGTTTGGATATCAAAATCATTCAACTGCGTGAAGTGCACTTTACAGCGGAATGTTCACACATCACTTAGTGGAGATATCAGATCACAAAAATACACAATTCATCAACCCTTTATCATTTGTGCACATATCGACAAAGCTACTAAATCCCTTCAACAGTAGAGTAGCGTGGTCAAACTGATTGGCACACCTTATATGTATTTCTTTGCTTTTTCACAAAATGGCCCCTTATGTTTACTATTGTTTCTTTCAAATCATGGGGGCATAAGATTGATGCTATAACTCTATTTAAATTGACCTATGCAGTATTACTCACCTCTAGTCGACATATCTAGTAAACGTTTCAATCCTGCTCTGTAAAAGATATCCCCAAGTTCCCGTGCCTGATCCGGTCCTTCACCATGTGTTAACTTCCACGTCATGAGAATCTCCAACGCAGCCATTGCGGTGTCATTAAGCCGCTTTATCCATATATTGTTGACCTCCGTAAGGGTAAGCCCGAGCTCGACGCCTAGTATATGAAGCCTTTTGACAGGGACTTCTTTGGCTATATCATAGATTGTACTTTCGGATAGCAAATCCGAAGATGTAGTCGTCCTGTGATGATATAATAAATATAACACAAAGTTACACACGACAGGTAAACAAAATCCTTTGCAGTGCCCTTCTGGTAGTTGTTACAAGCGTTGTTGACCAGGACCACGGTAACAATATGATTACAGACTAATTTAATTAGATTATGTGAGGCGCTCCTAGTAAGTGCTTTTCGATTGCGAAAGCGAACTTTACACATCATTTAGAGAGTTCTTACAATTATATGTATACTGGTACACGATTGAATTTTCAAATACCACTGTTGGAAAAATATTTCATTATACGTAAGGCGAACAGTTTGCATGACTCATTTCATCACACTAATATTATACGCTGTGAACCTAAAAATCACTTTTCTGATTACTACCCGATAATTGCAACAGTGGTAATTGGCCGGTAACATGTCGAAATGAAGGAATCTGAAAACAAATAAATATTCATCGTATCAAACGACAAAGAATTATCGCAGTTTACTGCAAATATGGTTTTGCCGTGCGCTTCCCGCGCAGACACTTACGATTTTCTTTACTTGGGTTCCAAGCTTATTTTGGTTATGCAATCTTCATACATGCAGCCTAATTATGGCCTTTTGTCAGTTCAAAATTTCAATACAAAATGTTTCAGAAAAGTATGGCTAAATTAAATCATTATTGATTTTAAAGTCATGCGATAGTGGATAGAAACGGGATGTAATCCAATTGGGATGCCGCAGGTGCCCCCCCCCCCCCCAAAAAAAAAATCAAATCAAATAACAAGCATACAAAGTGGAAACCCGTGTAAACATGAATAAAGTGTGCCCCGAACAATTGCCCCCCCCCCCCCCCCCCTCCATTCAGGCCCGATCACGCTTCGTCACTTACTAAACACAACAACAAAAAGTAAGTACCCCCTAATCAAAATAGCGTAACTTTTTAACAAAAAGGGTATGAGCAAAATAACTTGGCAGGATTGTTTCTACACTTATTGACTAACTTCTCTGTGAAAATGAGATTGATCCGCAATGTCATGCATGAGTGAGCACACATCAAAGGCAAAATTGTCACTTTTCAAAATTAACAAGAGTCAAAAAGTGACAATTTTTCCTTTGATGTGTGCTCACTCATGCATGACTCGACGGACCAATTTCATTTTCACACAAAAGTTAGTCAATACGTGTAGAAACAACCCTGCCGAGTTATTTTGCTCAAAACATTTTTGTTGAAAAGTTACGTTACTTTGATTAGAAGGGAACTTTTTTGTTGGGTTTATTTTAACAATTTTGATCAATTAAACCGAACAAAAAAATTAAGTCCCCCCTTAATCAAAATAATGTAATCTTTTAACGAAAGAATTTTGAGCAAAAGAAATCAGTACGATTGTTTCTATACTTATTGGCTAACTTCTCTGTAAACAAGAGATTGATTTGTCAAGTTATGTTTTGACTCTTGAGACTTTTGAAAAGTGACAATTTTGCCTTTAATGTGTGCTCACTCATGCATGACTCAACTGATCTCATGTTCACAGATAAGTTAGTCAATAAATGTAGGAACAATCCTTCCAAGTTATTTTGCTCAAAACCTTTTCGTTAAAAAGTTACAATTTTTTTATTAGGGGGGACTTACTTTTTTGGCGCCTACCTTTTGAAACTTTGAATAACATTACGACGAAGACGACCACCTTTTGTAAAGCCCGTTGCCAAACTACAAGAACAGCCCCATTTTGATACGTTGATTATAGCCCGGTCACATCTAACCGGATTGCGAAAACGTATGCCAAACGAACAGCAAAATTGCCAATCCGTTCGTCTCCGTTCGTTTACGTTTCTTGTCCTTTTCTTGTTCAGCGAATACGTTCCTTGTACGGCGATGTCTGTTCTATCCGGTTGAAAGTTTTGTGCATGCACAAAATTTATAACGGACACCACCGAATACAGTCGTTTGTTGGTTGTACGTTTGTTGTACGCTGTGCAACCGTTTTGTTCGGAACTCGTATGTTTCTCGTCCTGTACTTGTCAGTTAGTATCCGTTGATGTCCGGTGGACCTGTGTCACGACCGGACAACTAACGGATTCCGAACAAAACGGATGTACAGCGCACATCAAACGTACAACCAACGGACGACTGCATTTGGTGGTGTCCGTTACAAGTTTTGTGCATGCACAAAACTTTCAACCGGATAGAACAGACATCGCCGTACAAGGAACGTATTCGCCGAACAAGAAAAGGACAAGAAACGTATACGAACGGAGACAAACGGAGACGAACGGATTAACAATTTTGCTGTTCGTTTGGCATACGTTTTCGCAATCCGGTCAGAAATTGTCAATCCGTTCGTCTCCGTTCGTATACATTTCTTGTCCTTTTCTTGTTCGGTGAATACGTTCCTTGTACGGCGATGTCTGTTCTATCCGTTTCGAAAGTTTTGTGCATGCACGAAACTTGAAACGGTCACCACCGAATACAGTCGTCCGCTGGTCGTACGTTTGTTGTACGCTGTGCATCCGTTTTGTTCGTTATCCGTTAGTTTTCCGGTCCACCAGACATCAACGGATACGAACTGACAAGTACAGGACGAGAAACGTACGGATTCCGAACAAAACGGATGTACAGCGCACAACAAACGTACAACCAGCGGACGACTGTATTCGGTGGTGTCCGTTTCAAGTTTTGTGCATGCACAAAACTTTCAAACGGATAGAACAGACATCGCCGTACAAGGAACGTATTCACCGAACAAGAAAAGGATAAGAAACGTATACGAACGGAGAGAAACGGAGACGAACGGATTGACAATTTTGTTGTTCGTTTGGCATACGTTTTCGCAATCCGGTCAGATATGACCGGGCTAATAAATACGTTCGAAGAACGTTTTGTCAGTTTCTTATGCGTTCCACTTTCGTTTTGACCGGTTCTTGTAAGTTACTCGTACGGTGTTGTCCGTTGCTCATACGGTGATGTCTGGTAATCGTGCATTTTTGTACGTTAAATCCGTTTCATATCCGTTCTTCGCGCAGCAATGGAGATTACGTTCGTCACCGAATGATTTTATTTCGCATATTTTCTATACGTTTGGCATACGTTTACGCAATCCGGTCAGATGAAACTTTAGGCCCTATATTGACTCTCAAAATAGTATCGGTAAGTTTGCCCATGTAATCCCCATAACGCCTACGTTTTTTGTGAGCAAAAACAAACTCCAATTTTGCGTTATCTACCTATTAAGACACTTTGCGATGTGCTTGGTCGCCAGCTGCGGGGCCAGTTTTTCCTTACAACTACCGTCATTTAGTGTATGTCACTATGTTGTACACGCAGAGTCAAACCATATTTATGACACTCATGGCAGTTTTTGGTCCATACTAATCTAGATCAAAAGTTATAAATTTCAGAAATCAAAACGTATTTGTTTTACCCCAAAGGTGGCAGTGGAGTATAACCAGTGCCAATGTCCTGATTATCAATTGCCACGTTACTTGGAAACCCACAGTTAAAGGGGTAGTACAGTTTTGGTAAGTCTGAACTTTAGTAACCAAAACCTGCACAGTAACATTACAAACTAATATTTATAACCCCACAATGCTCGTAAGGTATACCAAAATACAAACGACTTTTTGGTATAGTAATATATTGACTTACTTTGTAGTGAACCTTGATGTACTCTCATATGGAAATAGCTCAATTCCAACCGACTCAAATATTCCATGCAGCTCCTTTATTTGCTCAGGTCCATACCCATGCTCCGCCTTCCACGCCATGAGAACTTCCCTTGGAGCCATTTCGATGTGATGCTGGTGTTTGTACAACACACAGCTGATCTCGGTCTTGGACTTCCCTAGCGCGAGGCCCAGTTCATGAAACTTTTCAGACGGGACTTGTCCGGCCAGGTTCAAAATTATCTTATCGGAAAGCATCCCTGTAGCAGATGTAGTGGTCCTGTGATGAAGTAATACATATAACATAGAGTACAAACTGGGGTAAACATTATACAGTTGTTAACTGGTGGTGGAGGGAAAAGCACGGAATGTTCCTCTCCCAAGGGATTTTAAATGCTATTGAGGGAAGAGTAAATAAGTCCCGAGACGTAGTCGATTGACTTATTTTCTTCACGAAATAGCATTTAAAATCCCGAGGGGAACATTCCATGATTTTCTCGACAGCAAAGTTAACAACTGTTTTATCATCTGAATTGCCATGTAACAGTGCCATGTAACATCCAAAAATGTTACATGGCAGCTGATGTACTTTATTTACTAAGTCAGGTGATAATCCATGTTGTGGTGCCCCGCACATTGTTGATCTCGTGCCAGGTCTTCCAGAGCTTGACAAACAGTTCATGAACCTCATGAGGCACCTCTCTTGCTCGGCCCAAGAACATCTCATTAGAAAGTTCCTCTTCATGGGTCCTATATACATTCAATTGCAACTACTCAATTGCGAATTGTAAGGATTGTGTATAATGATGAAGTCTGACATGTCATTACTACAACACGACATCCGGATAAAAGGGTAAAATTCACGTAATACCACTAATAATGTTGGGTTAGAAAATAAATATTAAAATAAGATAATGAGAATGGTAAATAATGCGTGGGATATATGGAATAAACTAAAGGGAAGAGTTATTGCTTTCGGATGCATCTTGTTTGACCCTATTTATTTCGCGGATCTCGAATTATCTCTGATTATATGCCAATTGACATACATTCAAACTGTACCATTTGTAAGACCCATGGTATAGGATGACAGCTTCCATTCTATGTACAGTATATATATATCGATTTATTCAATATACTCCATACCTCACCACAACATTGTTTGGTACATACAGATACAACTGTACACTTTG
>JBAMJV010010749.1:0-30050 GCA_037951105.1 Echinarachnius parma | reverse complement strand
TGTTTATTAAACACTAAATCGGGCTTAAACACCATACTTGAAATGACTTAGTGTTAGGATGGTGTTAACATGATGACCTCTGATTTCACCGTTGTACAAACTTCCGTTTCCGACAGGCGGTGTTTATTGATATGGCAATATACTATCGTAGATGGTGTTGAGCTAGTGTTAGTGTTTATTAAACACTAACTGCAGCCTTAACACCGTACTTGAAATGAGTTGGTGTTAGAGGTTTGACCTCGTACTTCCGGCAGTGCCACGTGGTTGCTGGTGTTTAGCGTCGTCTGCTAATCTGCCCATTAGTGTTAGTGTTGAGCATGTATACGCAAAACTCCATAGAGATAACAACTTCCATAGGGATCGAAATGAAAGTCATTTCAAGTACAGATCGAGCTGGTGTTAGTGTTACTGTTGCTAGGTGGGCATTAAAATCACAATTCTGAACTGAAATGGTGGTGTTTTCGTTTGTCTAAGCATGTAAAAAGGGTATCAACCTAGATAATTTGTGAAATTTTACTTAAGTGAGGTTTTTGAAACGCAATGAAAATCTACTTTTTTTATGAATGTATTTATTTGAATATCTATAGTAATTTACGCAAATAATGTCATACAATTCATATTTTTACCCATAAATCTGATATTCACATTTTTCACTACATAAATTATTTAGACCATTATTTTGGAATAGAATAATAATTCATCAAAACAAATTGGAATAGCCAGTTTCTTCCTTATGTGTTCTATTGTTTTTATAATGAATTATTGTATGTACATAATTATTTCTTTGTTTTTATACTTCTGCATTTGTATTGTTTGTGTTGTTTGTTTCATTTCTAACTATAATTTAACTTTTTGAACACCAAAACAAACACTACAAATGTAAACCAGACCAAACCAACGATGTATCTATTTTGAACGAAAACTTATATTGGCCAGTTGTTTTGTACACACATCACGTAATTGAGCGATTTTCGGGATTTCGTAACGTGATTTAGTAACGGTAGGTCCGAGCTTTACCATTGTTTGGAGCAATAAAATAAATCTCGGAGGTGGGGGGGGGGGGGGGGGGGAATAATGGCCCCCAGCCTTGTCGAGCCACATGTACAATACTTACAGAGGTGGTTAATTCCTGTGATTCTTGCAAAATTGTTACCCACTTTTCAGGCAGCTAATTATTTTCGAAACCAGAATGTTTTTCTAAATAGGCCTAATTATACGTTCTAGCTCCCATATGTTTTAAAAAAAGCCTATGAATGACTGCTACTTTCAAAATACTTAGTTTACACCTTTTCAGTTCGATGTTGAGAATGAGAAAGATCAGAATCTTGTTGTCATCAGTTTATATTTGAAACATCGTGATTCATGATGATTATTTGTCCCCCCCCCCCCCCCCCCCCCCCCCCCAACACACACTCCTCTAGAGGACCCTGTACGTAATGTATACACTGACAATTGTTTGTACATCTTTGACATTTTATAAAAACTTGTAATTGAGTTCAAAGCTCTACGAGATTTGTTTTTAATAATGGCAAAAAAAAAAAAAGTTACCACATCAGGGACTCGAACCCACTTCTAACAATTAATTTATTACGTGATACACGTGCGATCGACCGGCCTTACCACTCCGCCACAGAATCCCTAATGATCACGTGACAGATTTAATCAAACTATATAACATGTCACGTACTATCGGTATTCACTCGGAACTTGTACCGTGTTGCCACTGCGAGTTATGCCTTCATCGTCGGCTATGCAAACCGGTAGCGCTAGCGATGTGTCTCTGCGCGCGGCGGGCATTCAATTTTTTAAAGAGAGTCACGCACATTTTTTGCGAGTTTAGTTACGAATTCCACGAAAAATAGGGAATATCCACTAACATCGTATCGATCAAGTGAATGGTTTGAATATTTTCTTCTAATTATGGTATTCAATGCATGCATGTGGTAAGTCTTTATTACGATTTGCTCTATAATTCGTAAGCATATGAAAGTTTTCGTCACCATTTTAAAGGGGTTCTGGTGATATTTGTCTGGTGTTGACTAACACTATCGATCCTGATATCGATATTAGGGTTGGTAGCGATTTGTATGATCGTTTTCGGAAAGTTCGTGACCTCCTCTTAATCTGGAAGCTGGTGTTTAGCTCAGATTAGAGGCAGTTTTTCATCCTCAACACTAACACTAACCCCAACACCATACTTGAAATCACCCAGTGTGCACCATTTTCGGAATTTTCAAATTCGAATACCGCTACGTTATACATAAAATGCATCTCTAGAATATTCGTTGGAACTTATTGATATTCACGGGTGAAAATATTCTGTATTTCTTTTTAAATAACTCTTTAAGAAATCTCTTCGAGCATCTTTCGCAAGCTAAAATAAGACCTCTGCTCGCAGGGAAGTTTTATAACACGCATCTCTATGGGCTCAATATGACCACCCGGCGTCTATGACGTCATTCATGGTAGATCACTTACTATACCATGAATGACGTCACGTATAGCACATTTTTCTCCATGGGCATTACTATGTTTGGTCACATGACGCTATGTAGACCAATCACTGAACAGGATTTCATTAATGAAGGATATAATGAAATCTATTCTCCGATTTTCAGATTGATAGTGAAACTAATTTTTATTGCGAGAGCCCCAATTGACCAATCACGTTTCTAGAATACTCATGAATTATCGTAGAAGGATATAATAAATATTATATATCCCTTCTATGAATATGAATATAAATAGTAACTATGCCAGTCCCTCCTCAGATATATAATTTCCCACTATACTTTCTCACAGCATATTTGTATATTATATCCTTCATTAATGAAATCCTGTCCAGTGATTGGTTTGATGAATGTGTAATACTGGAGAATCAATGAATATGAATGTTTGTAGTTAAGGATATTATTGTTTGTATTGACAACTCACAAACCGGGTTGTGTTTTTTTGTGGGGGGGGGGGGGGGGGGGGGGCAGGCTAGGGGTTGCACTTGCTTCTCCTTTCTGTTTATTTTTGTTACTTTGATTTATATAATATGGAATCGAAATTGTATTATTTGAACTTAAACTATACTTGCAATTTTGAATATTTTGTAATTTTGATGTCTTTTATATTGTTGGAAATAAAAAATTTATTGAAAATTTAAATTGAAAATTTAAATTGAAAATTACATAGTGTCATGTGACCAAACATAGTAATGCCCATGGGGAAAAATGTGCACTATACCATGAATGACGTCACGGTATAGAGATGCGTGTTAAAAGCTTTTCTACGAGCGGAGGTCTTGTTTAAGCTTGCGAAAGAAATACAGAATATATTCACCCGTGAATATCAATAAGATCCAAATAATATTCTAGAGATGCATTTCATGTATAACATGGCGGTATTCGAATTCAAAAATTCCGAAAAGGGTGCACATTTTGCACAAATGCAATGTGTGTAATACGTGTACGGCTGTGTGTGTAACATTGACCTCATGACTCATGCACATTATATGTTTAGTGTTCCATTGAAATTCCATTGACATTGTTGCATTTCTGAAAGTGTTCAACTTCTGATTTTACATTTCGCGTTGATTATCGTTTCCTTGTGGATATTTTGATCGTTGCATTGCCATTAGACTGCGTCACTTTTGAGACAGAATTGACTATTCTACAAACGTGTACAGTTATGATTGGATTACATAATTGGAATTATGTTGGATGACTCTGAATCATCGACTCAAAGTGACATTTATGGTAAGTGAAAGCATTTTTATTATTTTGTTAAAAATCGTAGGAAGGATATAAAACAAATATATCATGCACTATTTCGAGCCACTAGTGAAATTATGGATTCCGAGGTGACAGGAAAAGCACTATTTTCTGAGGGGCGTAGAGGCTTTCAGTGCGTGGTAGGAATATTTGTTTACTATTTCTGCGTATACCATGAAAATGACGTCATAGACGCTGGGTGATCATATTGCTCATAGAGATGTGTGTTATTAAAGCTTCTATGCGAGCGGAGGTCTTGTTTTAGCTTCTTTAGCGAAAGATGCTCGACGAGATTTCCCAAAGAGTAATTCAAAAAGAAATACAGAATATTTTCACCCGTGAATATCAATAAGTTTCAAAGAATATTCTAGAGATGCAACATACATGTATACATAGAGCCGTCGATGATTGGCTCGAGTCATTCAATGAAAATGAAATGGTTGCGGCTTGCTTTCTTGATATATATAAATGCTTTGATTCTATTAATCATGAATTGTTGTTAAAGAAATAAGAAAATTATGGTATTAAAGGCAATGCATTGAAATGGTTTACTAGTTACTTAAAGGATAGGAGTCAAATAGTTTTTAGTCATGGTATGCTTTCTAAATCTGAACGTATACTTTATGGACGTACCTCAAGGGAGTGTATTCGGACCCATGTTGTTTCTTTTATTTATAAATGACTTGTCACAATCGGTGCAATTATGTTCATGTAATATGTTCGCAGATGATGTAGTTGTTTATTATGCAGATACAAATATTGATAACTTGGTGAAACATTTTCTAGGTGATTTAGATCTCATTTTTAATGGTAACGACTTAATGTAGATCAAATTGATCAGGTTCGTAGCTTTCGGTACTTAGGTGTAGACATTGATGATAAACTTACGCGGAGTGCTCATATTCATAACCTTGTTCGATCTATTTCCAGTAAATTATACTCATTGTGTAACTTGGTGAAACATTTTCAAGGTGATTTAGATCTCATTTTAATGGTAACGACTTACTGTAGATCACATTGATCAGGTTCGTAGCTTTCGGTACTTAGGTGTAGACATTGATGATAAACTTACGTGGAGTGCTCATGTTCATAACCTTGTTCGATCTATTTCCAGTAAATTATACTCATTGTGTAAAATGTCCCAATTTTTGGATACAAATCTGTATTAATGATGCATAACATGACCATTCAACCTTGTATTGATTATTCGATCACAGTCTGGGGCAATTGCTCACAGAAGAATAAGAATTTATTATATCGCTTACAAAAAAGGGCAGCTAGAATTGTTACATCTAATATTATGAAACTGTTAATGGAAAAGATTTGATTAAAACATTAACATGGCAATCATTAGGTCAAAAAAATAAAAAAATCTTTTAGCAACTTTAATGTACAAATCCGTTCATGGAAAGTAATCATTTATGTAATGCAATTGAAATGGTTTGTGATCGTCCCGATATTAATACTAGAGCAGCTAACACTTTGAATATTGTACTACCTAAACCGAAAGTGCAATGTTATACAAAAAAATATATATTCTCGGGTGGCATTGTCTGGAACTCGCTACCTAGTCATTTACAATGTTCGAGGTCTCTTCCCTCTTTTAAACGTTTATACAAACAGGTGTATTATCATTGATGTATACAGGGTGTCTAAAAAAAAATGTAATCGAAGTTCAAAGGTCAATCATTTTAAAATGAAACATTCTCATAATTCAAACCAGACATATATGTAAAGAGTAGTTATTCAGCTTTAATCTGACATCTTTTCGGAATCAGTAATGTCACGCATGGCTGAGTTCTCTGTTGTTGAAGGTGACACGTCCAAAACACATTTTTTGCAAGTTTGGGCTAATGAATGAAAGCTTGAAAGTACAATAATGGTGCCACACTTTAATGAAAACATTGATTTGAACAATTTGTGTTGGGTTTGCGAGTTGATAAATCGTTTAGCTGAATACATTTACCGATATCATGCATGATTAGGTACATTTTACTTAAACATGAATATGCGCTGGCCTGCCATCCACCAGAATTAAATGCTTATGTTGATATCATACGTTAAAAATTGACAAGTTGGATTAGGAACTTTGAGGAAGGTCAAGTTATTGGGCCATTTTTCTTCAAATAAGTAAACATTAACTGGGAACATGTACATTTAGATGATATCTCAGTTGGAGGAACACATTAGGCAACAGGTGTGAGAAGTATTTAGACAAATTCAGGGCAGTGCCCAAACCCATCACCTTTTCGCTGTCACAGATGAACTAGGGGAGCTCTGGCAGTGGAGAAAGGATCATTGCGATGGAATGGCCACCAAGGTCATCTGATTAATTTTTGTTGACTTCTTAAAGTTTGGATATTTTAAGAACAAGGTGTTTACATCTCCCCGTGATCTGGATGATTTGCAGGGCCGCAGTTGACACGAAGTGGATGTTTTAGCACCAACATGATAACTAATCCCTAATACGAGTTATGTGACACCACTCATTTCAAGAATCCATTCATGAGCCCAAACTTGCAAAAAGTGGGTTTTTGCACCTGTCATCTTCAACGGCAAAGAACTCAGCGATGTGTGACATTGTTGATTCAGAAAATGTATCAAATTAATGCTAAGAAGTTACTCTTTACATCCATAATTCATTTAAGGTGTGAACATATCTAATTTTGAAATAATTGACCTCTGAACTTCGATTAACTTTTTTTTATACGCTCTGTATATATGACCAGCGGAACGACAGATTACTGTTTTGTTTGTAATTATATTTGTTTTAAATATGTTGTTTAGTAAATACTCCAACAGATACGTAATATATCGAACAAAGCAGAACGGCCGGTGAATGAATGTATCTAGTTTTGTTAGTGGTTATGTGTCCATTATATTATGTGATACGGATCAGCGAATGTGTGTGCTTCTCCCATCATTGTGATGTGTGGATGTGCGTGTGCCTGCTGTAGTACTGACTGTGAGGTGTTCTGTGGGATGACAATCTGCTCGACCGATAATCATGTGATTGCTGGAGTACCCAATATTTATTTTGTTGAAAATTTAGTATATTTATATTGTATATAGAAACTTAATTGTGTTTTTATTATTTGAAATAAATTGAAGCTATTCTAAATATAAATTTTGTCCAAAATTCGTAAAAAGTAAATCTTGAATCTGCTGGTCATATATGCTATTTGTACATATTTTTATATTTATGTCTATCATATTAATATTAGATGATGACGTCATAATGAAGGGACATTTAGTATTCCGATTGGTTGATTACCGATGCTTAATCCAGTATAGTGCACGTCATAGTGCACGTCATGCACTATAACATAGTTATAGTGCACGGCGGTATGTGTGTACAAACTTCCCATAGAGAGCCAAACAAGCAGCCTGCCCGCTATTGGGCGCTTAATTAGCTACTTCACCGCGAGTTATCCTACACACCGATTCGCTTATAAATAGGAAATACGCAAGCGAGAATTCACGAGATTCAACGAGATGTATGCATGGTCTCGCTAGTTCTTATGTCATCATCAACGCCTACACATGCTGATGTTATCATCTGCGTTTAGTTATTTGCCATACAATTGCCGTTATTTTGATATATCACACCCCATTAATATCTTTGAAATGAAGCAGTTAATTAACGTCAATATTTGGAAATATTTTTGTAATTTGTTATGTTCTGATTTTGCATTGTTTGACGTTTTCTTTCTACCTGACCCGTTCGAAAGTTGTCAATTCAATCTGACCACATTGTTTTGGAGAAAACATATCTGCAACGCCAACCAATAAATACAAAGTTGCTTTGTTGTTTATTTTGAGAGAAAATGCTCATTATCGAGGTCAATAATTTTCCTTTTTAACCGAAAGCTAGGAGACGGAGGGTAGGGGCCCGAATACGGACCAGCCATTGTTGCCATGGTAATTGGGAATATTGGCTCTAAAGCCCGATATATAGAATTAAGGGGGTGCACGCAGCAAAATAAGGATCATTAACCCGTTCCGGACTGGTCCCGAAAATACTCGGGCAGGACAATTCTATGGAGAATGCATGTTATAGCAAAGTCATGAACGGGTTAACGGGCCTGCTGCAGTGCAGCGCTTACCATTGTTATGGTTAGTATCGTCTATTGTGTTTCACCGAAGCAGAAAGTCTTCAAAGGAGAAATTCATGGGATGCTTCAGCGTACGATTACAAAAGCACTTGGCGAAAAGACGATCGCCGATATCCCAAATTGACCAATCAGATCGCACAGAATATCGGCTGCCTCCGAATTTTGTATTTTTGTTTAAATTAAAAATACGTAGGGCCAGTTTTTCTTTCTACCTGACCCGTTCGAAGATTTAATCAAAAACCTTCAGACTAATTTTAGTACAAAACATATATCTTTATATCATATCCAATTTTTGAGTTGCTTCGTGGGCATCAAAAGTGTTTTTAAGCCCTTTGAAAGAAAGCGTAAAATATGCATTTTAAATTTCAGTTTAGGCATCAATGTCTCCTTTTTAAAAATATTCATGAAATCGCGATTATAATGATAATAAAGTATAGTTCTTCTTCTTTCATATGATATATAAACAATGCTTCTCAGTGACAGCTTTGTATGTTAAATATCGAGATTTAAAAAATTGTCATGAGCTCATGAATATTCATTTTCACGTTTTTTCACGGATATTATGAATACGTGTACGATAATCTAGAAGGCTTTTCGGGACGGAGCGAGACGGCTGCAAGCCGCCGCTGTGGCATGGCTTTGGAGAGCGTAACGTCAAATTCAGTCCGCTGCGAAATTGCCAAAAAATTGTCCGCAAAAGTGAGAATAATGAAAGGGCTGCGTGCATTTCCATTCCCAAACTTAGTAATATCAAACTACCTACCATGCAATTTACGAAACTGCCAACATTTATTTACTACGGGACAGATAATTTACAAAACAAAGCATTTTCTATCTTTTTCATGATCACATGTGCGAGTCTTTTCTTCGTGGCATGTAAACAAGCATTGTGACGTCACAGCCGTGACTTCACAATGCTTGACACTCAATTCGGGTTCATCAATATGAAAGTATACAGTTGTTAACTGGTGGTGGAGGGAAAAGCACGGAATGTTCCACTCCCAAGGGATTTTAAATGCTATTGAGGGAAGCAAATAAGTCCCGAGACGTAGTCGAGGGACTTATTTTCTTCACGAAAAAATTAGTGTGGAGGCTTTTGTATTGACTTGAAACATTTCCTACATTGAGCCAGCTTCCGTACTATTTAACTGTAAACTGTCCCATCATGCAATTCGATGGAAGAACTGCGAAGGCACGTATTGTATTGACTTGAAGCATTTCCTACATTGAGGGGAACATTCCATGATTTTCCCGACAGCAAAGTTAACAACTGTTTTATCATCTGAATTGCCATGTAACAGTGCCATGTAACATCCAAAAATGTTACATGGCAGCTGATGTACTGTATTTACTAAGTCAGGTGATAATTTAAAAAAATAGTAACTATGCCAGTCCCTCCGAAGATATAATTTCCACTGTGCGCCTGCTAAACGTTTTCTTCCACGTTACCCCTGTTTTATGTTCAAAGACTTATCACTCATTCATGAGGACTAGCTAACCGGCACCACCAATCAGTGTTGGGTATCTCGAGATCGATCTTGATCTCGAGAACGGCATCAGTAATCTCAATCTTGTTCGTGATCTCGGACATTTCTGATCTTGATCTCAGAGGTAATTCTGATCTCGATCTTGAGCTGCGGATCTTGGTCTGGATCTTGATCTCGGACTGTCTGATCTATCTTGATCTCGAGACCAGTCTCGAGATCGGCATTAGTAATCTCGATCTTGTTCTTGATCTCGGACATTTCTGATCTTGGTCTCAGAGGTTCTGATCTCGATCTTGAGCTGCGGATCTTGGTCTTGATCTTGATCTCGGACTGTCTGATCTTGATCTTGATCTCGGACCTTCTGGTCTTGGACCCACCACTACCACCAATACTATACAAATAATATTGTTCATGGTCAACAGAGCTTTCTGTCGAGATGTCATCGAAGGATGGAAGGAGCAACGGAGAACCAGCCAGCCCGAGCAATGGTCTACCATCCGATAGCAGCGATGGCGACGAATCCGACGATGGATGGGTGAGCCCATTTACGAACTCGTCGAGGAAAAAGAAAAGAAAATTGAAGGTGAATATTATGACGGGAAAATTTTAGCGATATAAACTTGGGAACAGTCGTGATGTGGTTCAGGCTTCCGACCCATAATTGCATGGTGTGACGCGGTCGGAATGATTTATAATTATAGGGGTGGCGAGGGTGGTGTGGTTGCAAGCGAATTGAATGCATTTACTGTATCACTATTGTCAATTGTTTAAATCATTAATCAGTTCAATGTGTAAACAAAAATGTGTATGGATTGTTATTATACGATAAATCAACTGACTAAACAAGCCAAAAACAGAAACAGAAAAACAAACGTCCTTTAATGCTGAAGTCACAGCCATAGGGGGACTGCCACATATGGGAGCGACGAACAGACCAATTTTATATTATGATTACATTAACGATGATTTCATTACAACTTTACCACTAACACGATATAAAGCTTCGACTAGATGGCGACTCCGAGTAAGGTGTTATCAAGCGTCTCTTGAAGTTGAAGCAAGCCAAAAGAATGACTGCCACACAGAAGCGCGAGGACAACTAAATTATAGAATTAAATGTATTATTATTTCATTACAATGTTACCATTATACATAACAAAGCTTCGCCTAGATGGCGACTCCGAGGAAGATGCTCTCGAGCGTCTCTCGAAACTGAAGCCAGCTAAGACTCAGAGAAAGGATGCCACGCAAGCATGGCAAGAGCGCGATGAACAGAACAGGACCATCCTGCACATTGCCGCTCGGAAGGGGTGGGAGAACTTGGTCAAGGCCCTCTTTGAACAAGGCGCAGGTACAGACAAAGATGTTTATTATAATTGCAAATTTAGTGACCGCATACAAAATAACATGAAAACAGTACTCCTTAAATGCGTTTACATCTTCCAATCCTGATAAAACAACATGGTTAAAGGGATCTATTAAAGGGATCTAGTAACTTTGTTGACATGTGCAAAAAGTGATGAATGGTTGATGCAATGTATATTGTTGTTATCTCATATGTCCACAGGGTATTGTGTGAAAATTTCAAGTCAAATGGACATTGTATAGCCAAGTAATGAGCGAAAATGCAAAGTGATATTCAGTAACTCATTGCACTCACTTTGTACACGGAAGAAAAACTCGCCCGGATTTTTTCTCATCTGAATACTTCAATCATACATATCTTTGTAACGAAAGGGAAATTTAAACAACCGAAACCTGTCCCATGATTTTATTGTTAATACGAATACAACAAGGTATAAGGGAACCGCTAGAATTAAAATTTTATTTTGAGGATTTGGACAATGTTACTAAGTCCCTTTAACTTTGTTGACATGTGCGAAGAGTGATAAATGGTTGATACAATGTATTTTGTTGTTATCTGATATGTCCACTGGGTATTGTGTGAACATTTCTAGTTAAATGAACGTTATAAGGCTGAGTAATGAGCAAACATGTTAAGTGATATTCACTGACTCGTTGCACTGACTTTTAACACGGTTACGACTATCCAGTGGATAGTTTGACATCTGAACACGTCAATCATAAATATCTTTTTAACGGGAGGGAAATTTGAAAAACCGAAACCTATCCCATGCTTTTATTGTCAATACGAATATAACAAAGTACAGTATGAGGGAACCGCTAGATTTCCAATCGGATTTTGAGGATTTGGACAATGTTACTACATCCCTTTAAAGGGACTTAGTGACATTGTCCAAATCCTCAAAATCCAATTGAAGTGTTCAGATGTTCACTTTTCCACTGGACCGCGAAAACCGTGTACAAAGTGAGTGCAATGAGTTAGTGAATATCACTTTGCATTTTTGCTCATTATATCGGCCATATAACGTTCATTTAACTTGAAATTTTCACACAATACCCAGTGGACATATGATGACATAAATGGTACCCTGGGGTACCAAACGAATATCCGCCATTTTGTTTAATTATTATTATTTTTTTTAGGGCTGTACCGGGGTATAGCGTGCATACTTGCGCGCGTTGCACTGCATGCACAACGCAATACGGTTATGCTTCGAGTGGACACTTTTATGGTACCCCCGGGGTACCGCGTGTGTCATCATATCATATAACAATTGTATCAACCACTCATCACTTTTTGCACATGTAAACAAAGTTACTAGATCCCCTTAAAGGGGTAGTTCAGTTTTGGTAGAGATGGTGCTGCACATCACAATTTTTTTTGTGAGGTAATGAAAAACTGAGTATTGAATTCGAGAGAACATGCAATTTTAATGGCAGAATAAACTTTATTTGGTCAAAATCGGTCCAGAAACGGCTGAAATATCAATAAATATATCTGATCTTATAATTATTTGGGGCCCAAATAATTAGATGAATTTGTGACGACGTACCACAAAAAGAACCAGAAGTCGCTTGGTGTCGAACCGAGAAAAATGAGTTGAAAGTTAACATTTTCAAAAAATCATTTTTATTTTTTTTTAGCGTATTTGATTGAATGGAGTTTTCTCTACAGTTTCATAAAATTTGCTAAGAATTTGGTGCCATAATAAGTGAAATATTAGCGTTTTTCTAAGACATGTCCATTTCAGTTTTCACCAAAAGTTTAAACATAGAGCGCTCTGTTCGTTCGGGGATCGAGGCGCATGGCAGCTTGTATACTACTGTACAGTGCGTGCGTACTTCTGACCTCTACTAGGTACAGGTGAATGGTATCGTCCCGGATCCCGCTGATTGACCATTGACAATTTCTATGGCATTGCACTGACCGTCTATACTGCAGTGCCCCCTGGGCAGTGCCTATCTATTGTTACTTTCACAACCACTTGCGAGCTGCGCCGACACGCTTGTGTGCACAATCATTATGTGCTGTTACATTTTGTGTGTTTTTTAGTAACGCCAATCGATCGCAAGTTCTTAGGGGCCATGTACATAGTACGTACCATAAAGGTGTTGCCACTCGCTCACTTCTTTGATTGAATGACAACACAGCTAAAAGTTGAAATTTTCATGGACTGATTTATGCAATAATCGAACGCCCCAATACTTGTTTACATAATATTTTGAAGGCACTGGTCACTGGGATGAAATTATACGATTTTAAGCGCCACGAAAATTGGCCTTTTCTGTGCCTGTGTCCGCTCGGTTAGGCTCGCCATTGACTTTGTACATGTGTGACCTCTCTCGCGTTTTATGTCGATTACGTGCAAAGTCAATACTGAGCGGATACCAGGATACATAGCAACTACGCAAGCCTCCCTCAAAATCATTAGTTGTCCCGTTTCCGGGATTATTTGTTATAAGCGATACTTACTAGTGTCGTGCTAAGATCCTGAGCTACCACGCCGTGATTCCATTCCGCCTCTAAAATCAATAGGTGATATTTCCGACACAAATCAGAAGATGGTCTAAAAAAGTGACGCAAATTTCTAAAAACAAGATATCCGCGAGCTACATTCATCTTGGTGCGAAGAACTGTCTTTTTTCCCCTTTAAATTTAACGTAATGACTTGAACTTTCGGGATTGCATTCCGAAAATAGGAAACATCGCGCATACGCTTGCACAGCGCGCGTACTGCGCGCAGTAAGGAAGTAGGTCACTTTTCAGGGGTGAATGTTGTGCATAATCTGCCTCGGGATGGGAGAAAAGGGCGCGCGGATGCCAAAACTTGTATGGTACGCATTCACGCCGATGCGTACGTATACGGTGGGAGGGGTCCCAACGTTTGCGTACGCAAAAAGAAAAACAAGCTAATAATGTTCCACGATGTATTATAGGTAAAACTGTCCCTTCAAACACAACCCAAAAAGACAATTCCCCCTAATCAAATAGCACAACTTTTTAACGAAAAGGTTTAAGCAAAATAGCTCGGCAGGATTGTTTCTACACTTACTGACTAATATCTGGAGATTGACCTATTGAATTATATGAGCAATGCGGTTGGGGCATTATGATAATTCCATAATCACGACAAAATACTTAACAAAGTAAATGCAACACATTTTTAAACTGTATGATTTTAATAGTCCCAAACAAAGGATGTAGTAAAAACTAACGCCCAACAATTTTCTTAAAAAAACAAACATATTTTTAATATCGTTTTGCTGGCGTTCAAAAGTTTAACAAGTAACAAAATTGCATCACATTTCTACATGAAATTCCCAAAACAAGTGTTATTAACCTGCACGCTAATGATCAAATTTTTTCTGTTTTTTGTGACATTCAGCGCTGTTATTTTGTTGCTTTTTGTGTTGATTGTTAGTTTGTTTCTACTAAGCTTTCAATTGTAATGCAATTTTGTAAGTAGAATACAAAATCATTGGCATTGTGTAGATCTTACAAAATATTATTATTCGCGACTTTTTGAATGAACCACCTGCACTGGCGCCGAGTGATATGAGTATTAGTACATCCATGCGCGCGCTCGTACTCCCCGCATACGTCCGGGAGCGCAGTGCTCGGCGAATATAGGGGTACGTACAGGTCTGCTTGCTTACAAAAGTTTTTTTTTATGAGCCAAGTCGTGAAGATAAGAAGCTTGCACAAGTGAAAAGGCTCGACTGAGCAAAAGAACTTAGACACAAAACCAATCCTAGCAAAGTCATGCGCGCGCGCACACACAAAACCGCTCGTTATACGCCTGAATGGTCGCGGTTACTAGGTCTTTTGGGGACCGATGTGAATAGAACGAACCCGCTCGATCCTTTAAGGATCAATGATTGCACCTGCCAGCTCCTTAAAAATAGAAAGTAATCTTTGAGGGCCGTTTTCTCGATAAAATAATTTCCAAAACGCCCCTCCAACGTCTCATTTAAAACCATGTATATCCGCAATAAAACAAAATTATGTATCGTGTTAGGTATCAAATTAAAGAGGAAGAAAAGGAGAAAACGACCATACTATTAACTCAATTTCGACCTTGGTCGAGAAGTGCATCTTTTTGATGTGTGTCATCACATTTTTCAAAAAAATTTAAAAATGCATACACTTTTTCAAAAATTTTCAAAAGCGTTTTTTAAATAGTTGTTGATGATCTCTCTATTTAATCATGATTTCAATAAAACATCAAATGCATAATTTTGTATGAAACATGGTTAAAACCAATGCCTTTTTAGAGAGCGCCCTCTTGTGTTTTAATGGCTCTTTTTGAATGATAATGGGCTTTTTACTTAGTCGTTTGTAATTGTGTATACCTTTCGAGCATGGTGGAGTTATAACTATTAGTTTATAATGTTACTGTCCAGGTTTGGTTACTAAAGTTCAGCCTTACCAAAACTGTACTACCCCTTTAAGGTATCGTATGCATAATGTTCATTACCATGATTACCATGATTACAATTACGTACCATCGATAATTGTATAGTAACGTTTACGATAATAATAATGAAAAAGAACCAAATGTACGTGGGGAAATAGTTAATTTGTCCCACTTAACACAGTACACAAGAATATAGAGTCCATTATTTTTAATATTACTGTGTAAATTGTTTGGTGTATGATAACATATTTTGTTAAAAATTAATTTTCATTTATCTTACATCTGTACATTTGGGATTCTTCTTATGGTCGTGTAAAGTCTGCCTCCTTCAAACTTGAACATGTTGAATATTCTTGCAAACCTTTTGTGTGTGTGTAATGGAATACTGCATCGCTGAGCATGGTAAAACACGTGATAATTCACATTATCATTATGCAAGTGCAATAACTCATTTACCAGTTCCAATTTTCATAGGCAATTCTCATGTCTAGGCTAGGCTACCCAGTCATGAGATAATTCGCCCCAACACACTCTGTATTATCATGTTTATTTGTCTACTATAATACAATATAGGATTTCTCGGTCAATTTCGTAAGTTGGCCACACGAAATAATTTTGTGTGCATTCATTTCCCAATTTCGCCGATTTTGTCACCGCAGCTGTATTTTGCAGTTCAAATTCGTTTTTTAGCATTCGAATTCATATAACGATCATTCGAAAATATTTTGTGTGCATTCGATTTAAAACGTGTTTCTCAGTTTCGTAAAATTGTCATTCAATTTAAAGCGAGAAAATTCGTTATTACGTAATACCGCCTTTACGTGAAATCCGTTGGCGAAATTGAATGCAAATAGCATTTTTTTTTAATTGAATGCTAAAAGTGGTAAATCACTTGAGCTAAATCGTATGAACAAAATGCAATTTTAAACCACAATTGCAAGCCTTCAGCTCAATTTCGCGAAAATTAATGACACGCTTATCAAAACGAATGAGAAGCTTACGAAATTGGCCGAGAAAACCTATATTATAAAATAGATTTTTAGTACTTTCATCCATGCAAAACTGATGTGAAGATGATATTTTGAATTTCATGAACAACTTGTTACACTTCAGATCCAAACGTATTCGACGAGGACGGACGGACGCCGCTGCATCACGCTATAGAGAGCATAAAGGTATAGTGTTTTTAATTTGATGTAGATTATCATTCATCCAGTCGAAGTTAATAATATCTTGTTATGAATCAAGGAACTGGACACTTACTAATAAGGGAGTTCGTAGTTAGCCCATGGAGCAACGGACGTAATCGGGTTTTCGGAAGATTGTACCAAATTTGAGGCTTTACGCGTACGTTTACGGCACAGCCTGTGACGCACGCATTTAAAGTACAGAGCTCTATGCATAATTTCCGCGTGCGTGCGTGAATTATCCTTGTGTTTCGTTACGTTTGAAAGACCTGACAAAAAAAAAACCCACCTTAATCCTAAAATATATAAATTTGAATAAATAAAACCATTCATTTTAATTTTCAAACTTGAAGCAGGCTAAATTAATTTTTTTAGAATAAAAATCACATCTTTGCCCGTTTTCAACACTTAAAAGAAAACAGTACACAAAAATCTACGTATGGGGCCTTTTCGATTTCAATAAAAGCCCCGATACGAACGTTGGCATTTTTGTTAAAATCCGAAAATAAATAGAAAAAATAAATTTAAAAAAATCAGTCTTATGTATATGAGATGTCCATTATGATTAATTTAAAAAAAACATGTATGACTTCGAGCCAAATTTCCCGTGAAAACACGTTTCAAATGTGACAATAATTGCACGTAGGTCTATGTGACAACGGGCAATATCGATGTTTTTGGTACAGTGAGTTTTCGTCTCAGAAATTGGCGCATGCGCAGTTTGCAACTACGAACTCCCTTATTGTAACGCGACGTTTCGCGTTACTCCCCAAAGTGTAGAGCGGTATTTTATAGGTAGAATATTATGGTCCTAGGCTGGGCGTTCATGAATAATCATAGGGTAATGACGTCACGGTACGTCATATCAGACTTTAGTGAAAACTCTGCATGATACATTTACTAAATAAACCGCTTCTCACCATATTTTATAGCAAAAGAAAAGAAGAGTCACAAGAGAGGATTCGAACCCATGACCCCAAGAGTTGATGTCCACAGCGTGACCACTTGGCCACGTTAACGGCTGATGATCGGTGTTGGTTTCATTGTAACTATAATCCTCAAACTCACCCCAACCCTAATCCTAGTTATGAATATTAATGATTCTGAGGAGAGTGCGGATGACGTACCGTGACGTCATGACCTTATGTTTATTCATGAACGCCCAGCCTAGCACCATAATATATTACCTATTTGGTAGGGATATGCAGGAATCGTCACACACACACACCGAGTTCGTAGTGCTGTAGACGTACGTGTCTTAATTATTGAAATTATATAATTTACTTAACAATGATGCACCATAGCAAAATCACAGAAAGAAAGCAGCAGCGTTTTTTAATCATGTTTGTTTTGCAGATTACCTTTTTTTAAATTTTTTTATTCGAATATTTGGTATACCGATGTCATTGCTCCGTTTTCCAATATTCAATATTTTCGCTCCCGTTTGTTTGTTTGTTTGTTTGTTTGTTCGTCACCAGTCTCCTGCGCACAATTTCACAGACATCTCAACCAATTTTTTTTCGAAGCTTCGTGTTCGTCTAGAATAGCACCCATTACATTTTCAGTGTAAAAAAACAAAGGGGAGTTTCCCAATACCATGAGTACTGTTTTTGGCTATAAGCGCTACATACATAAAAGCTATACATATTTATATTAATTTGTCATGTTTGTAGGACAGTGAGAGCGGACTGGAGGCAGCACTGGAGGCACGGAACCTAATAATAGGTCATTTATTGGGTAAAGGGGCGCTGCCTAACGAGTCAGATGTGCATGGAGCTACGCCGCTCCTCGCGGCCATTTTGTTGCCAGGGGCAAAGGAGCATCGATATGCAAATGAGACGCTAGGCATGCTAGGAAAACTCCTCAAGAACTCAAGCGTGGATATCAATGTGAGTCTACCTTATTGGACTATATAGAGTGGTGAAGTGTGATGTCATCTATGACGTCATAAACACCTATTTTTAGAAATGTCAAATTTGAACTTAATTTTCAGAAAGAGCATAAGAAATAATGTCTAAATACTGAAAATCAATTGAATATGTTAAGTATTGTCTGAGATATGCCCATCCGAATGATTTTTTTTTTCCAATAGGCAATCAGTATTATAGTGCACTGGTTCATAACTTTATAAACCAGTGCACTAATACACTGATTGCCCATTGAAGTAAAATTAATTTGGATGGGCATATCTCAGTCAATGATTTTCGGTATTTAGACATTATTTTTCATGCTCTTTATGAAAATGAAGTTCAAATTTGAAAATTCTGAAGAAAAAAAATGTATGACGTAATGGCTTATGTACTCTATTATATAGCGGTACTAAATAGGCCTGTTGCTTTTTGTGTTTGTTTGTTTTGTTTCAATGATAAGGTAGCCAAAACCGGCATACTTAGGCGTACGAGGCGGGATGGTGGGGGCCGCCCCTCTGAGGGAATTCAAAAATTGCAATATTCGGGTACCCTAACATCTAGGCAAAATCATGTCATATTCGGGGAAAATCTTGTCATTTTCAGCACTCAGAAATATAATTCAATATTCGGCCAGAAAAGTGGTGAAGACCCAACGGGTAGGTAATAAAAAAATTTCAAGACAAACCAACGTCTTATCATACAAATTTGAGTTTGTTTTGTCTGATATATTTTGTAATAGGATGTAGTAAGCGATTATGAATGTACAGTAGATGACTTGTTTTTGTTTGTGTTTGTATGTGTTCATACACTACTTTAAAATGGATGATACCTGATAAACATGTTCCATGTTTAGACATAATTGTCTTTTGCATATAAACGCAGCCTCGAACTTGTCTACGGAATGTATGTAGCATTACCATGATTACAGTGCAGCTAGGATCATGATATGTGATTTTGTAGTTTATCATAATTGTTGTTTCTCCATATTTGTGTAAAATGTATTAATACGTACGCTCCTATATAATTTGCTGATAAACATGTTTTATGTGTAGACCCATATAATGATTAATTTTTCACCTCTTGTTTATCACTATTCCATCAGTACATCGTCCAGTTTCAGAGTGCCCCGTCGACCGCGCTGCACGTCGCCTGCAAACAGGGCAAGTTTCGCGTGGCCAAACTACTTCTGGAGCACGGGGCGGATCCACTGATCAAGGATGGGCGCGGGGATACACCCCTCTACATCGTCCTGAAGGGAAGGAAAGCACTGTCCTGCCTCTTTGCCGGTACTTTACTCGACGTCTGTAAACAGAGGAAACTTGACGTTCGTGAAGTATGTGTTCTTGACAGCGCGTAGCTTGGTCGGATCGATTGGGGGCACGCGAATTAATAGAGGCACACCTATTATGTATTTCCATATTTTGTCATGGATTTATCCACGATTATGTTGTCGTCATATTATCGGGGGGCGGCCTCATACCGTAGTTACTTTCCATAACTGGTCAGGCATGTCCTATATAAAAACGTCCTTGTCAATATCCGGCCGGCGACATTTTTTTTCCTACGAACTTTTTGTCTCTGGCGCATGCGCACATGATTCCTACAAACTTTTTGTCGGATATCAGACTTTAGTGAAAACTCTGCATGATACATTTACTAAATGAACCGCTACTCACCATGTATTATGGCAAAAGAAAAGAAGAGTCATAAGAGAGGATTCGAACCCATGATACCAAGTGTTGAAATCCACAGCGTGACCAATAGGCTACGTAAACCGCTGATGGACAGTATGGTCTCATTGTAATTATAACCCTCAAACTCAATCCTAGTTATGAATATTCATGAGTAGCTCACGTCGCTGCTTATGAATTATTCATTAGGACAAAAAGTTCGTAGGAAAAACAAAATTAGCATCCGGCCGCGGTAAAATGCAATTATTTATTATGAAACGCCCTCTATCTCCTAAAAAGCAATTTACTTAAAGGGGAAGGAACTACTAGCAATTTGACTTATTGGATGTGATGAGAGCATAACTTTTGTCATTTCTAGTCACTTATTTCCTCATGAATATTCCCAATAATGAAAATAATCAATATTTTATGGCCCACTGTCGTCTGCTTTCAATGCCAACAGGAGGCGGCCATTTCTTCAACTTCTCGCGGTGAAATGACGTGTCAGACGGAGAACACAAAAGCGGGATACGATAATGCTATTGTGTTCTCCGCCTGCCACGTCATTTCACCGCGAGTAGTTGAAGAAATGGCCGCCTCCTATGGGCATTGAAAGCAGACGACAGTGGTCCATAAAATATTGATTATTTTTGTAATCGGGAATATTCATGAGGAAATAAGTGACTAGCAATGATAGTAGTTATGCTCTCATCACATCCAGTAAGTCAAAAGGATAAGGGTTAATTCCCCTTTAATGTTTGTGGCTAATGAAATAATTGCCTTGACGAATGTTTGTGGAGAATTGGAGAAAGAAAAAAAAAGGAGAGGGGGCGGAGAGAAATAGAGGGGGGCGGATATAAACTGAGGAAGGGGGTATGTGTGTGTGAAGCGAATTTTACCTTCTCATGACATGGAAGATTGTATAATCGATTTTTGTTTTCAATTATGGGTACAAGTTTACCACTACGTATGCGTTTGTTGGTACGTATGCATATTTTGAGTGTTGATTTTCAATTCTACGTTGGTCATATTGTTTGCACATCAATGATATTGAATTCATCATTCAACATTAAGGCGTAACTTTCATTGACAACACGTTTACATGATGCCACATGTTTAATTAAATATGTTTAACGCTTTTATAACATGCGCAATTTAACCCTGAAATTATACTAATATTATTTGTACATTATGATCTATAGATCGCATATCCTTCAATGTCATGTTATACTATTTTATCTTGATACTTATATATTACAAAACACTATCATAAAGTACAGTATTACAAAAATGGGATATTTTAAGCCGTGTTTTCTTCTCCTACATAATGACTATACACAGATACTGACATCTACAAACCACGGTGGGAAGCTTACTATTTTCAGAGCTGTAGCGACTGGTAATACAGAGCTGGTACAGAAGTGCCTCGATCTTCGTGAGTGGAAAGAAGTGATAATAATATTTATTTGTTGTACAGTATACAACGCTCTATTATCTATTCATAACACTAAAGTTTGAACCCAATTTTGGGGGGAAATGCATCCATTTAGAAATGTGCAATACAAAACTCTCGGGTAGTGAGTGCATTGTACCGTTATGGCGGCGTCAGACTAGAGCCACGCTCTAGCCACGATCTAGACAATAGCTGATCACAATCACTTGAATGTATCTGCAAAATGTCTTTTGTCCAATGAGGATCTGAATGGGAAGATTATATCACATGTGTCAATAGATATCCTTCCATGAATGCACAGACAATAGCTCGCTGAACAAAAGACTAGGTCGGCAAAAGACCCACGACCGACCCACGACCGCTTTTTAAGCTTTGGACATGTCGAAAGCGCTCGAAAGCGGTCGTGAGTCTTTGGCGTTCTACTCTTTTGTTTAGGGAGCCATTGTATGTCCATGCATGAGAGGCTATCCTTTCACCTATGTGCGATAATCCTCCCATTCATTCGTCATTTAATCATCGTTCGGACAATGCTTCGCCTCCCACTGCCAAATTTATGAATGGGGATTAGGAGCGTAGCAATTTTATGAATGGGGATTAAGAGCGGCGCGAGAGCGTAGCTATATGTACACAGCGTGTTCACAAACAACAAATTTTCATCCCTTTAAAGGGACTTAGACCCCGTTTACAGTGCAGGGCCGGGCCGAGACGCGTCTCGGCCCTGCTTAAATTGCGGTACTCGGCCCCCCAATTTTGGTGCGTTTACAGTGGCGGGGCCCGGCCGCCCTTTCAATATCTTGTCGTAGTGGCGCTCTGCATGTAAACAAACACAGTAAACAAACCATTATTTTGGAGGCACGCCGGGGTCACAGAACAAAGGCGCGTTATTTGCAATGAATTGTTTTCCCAATTTGGTACCGCATTTGGCCCTGCGTGCGTTTACAGTGAGAAAAAGCGGGGCCGAGACGCGTCTCGGCCGCGGCCGAGACTACCTCCAGAGCAGGGCCAAATGCGCGGCCACTTTTGGCCCCGCATTTGGCCTTTTGAGCGTTTACAGTGAAGAAAAGGCCGGGCCGAGACACGTCTCGGCCCGGCCTTTTTTTCACTGTAAACGGGGTCTAAGTAACATTGTCCAAATCCTCAAAATCCTCCCTTATACCTTGTTGTATTCGTATTAACAATAAAATCATGGGACAGGTTTCGGTTTTTCAAATTTCCCTTTCGTTACAAAGATATGTATGATTGAAGTATTCAGATAAGAAAAACTCCGGGCGAGTTTTTCTTCCGTGTACAAAGTGAGTGCAGTGAGTTACTGAATATCACTTTGCATTTTCGCTCATTACTTGGCCATACAATGTCCATTTGACTTGAAATTTTTACACAATACCCTGTGGACATATGAGATAACAACAATATACATTGCATCAACCATTCATCACTTTTTGCACATGTCAACAAAGTTACTAGATCCCTTTAATCATGACTAAAGAATCATGACTAATGGCAAGCCCTTAGTGTAAAAACTAGATACACTCTGTTTTCTCAGATAAACTCAGTTTTTCTCAGATAAACTCAGTTTATCTCCAGATAAACACAGTTTATCAGAAAAAACTCAGTTTATCAGTTGATAGACTCTGTCTATCTGGTGATAAACTGAGTTTATCTGAGAAAAACAGGGTTTATCTAGTTGTTACGCAAAGGGCTTGCCATATAAACACATTATCAGACAAACTCAGTTTATCAACTGATGAACTCAGTTTATCAACTGATAAACTGAGTTTTTTTTGATAAACTGTGTTTATCTGGAGATTAACTGAGTTTATCTGAGAAAAACTGAGTGTATCTGAGAAAAACATAGTTTATCTAGTTTTTACACAAAGGGCTTGCCATAGGAATTTTTAACGAGAAGCTGATTCTATAGTCAGCTGCTGATTCTTTAGTCATGATTAAGGGCTGAAAATGTTGTGTGTGAACACGGGGCAAGACGGGGGTATTAGACGGATAACGAATGACGTGATTGTGAAATACCCATTTAGTGTTCTTTCTCATTGTATATATGCCGACATTTGTGCCAAATTACTTTCAAAATCACAAACAAGGGATTAAGGTGTTTGTTTTTTTAGCTGAGTATTTTAGGCCTAGAGTTGTATGGTCACAACAACGATAATTGGATATAGAGATCATACGCGTTAGCCAAGCGAGGCCCAAATAAGAATCTAAATAAAGAAACAACATTCAAACGCACGTGTTTCGCATACATAGTACTGCTGTAATAGAAAGCGGCCATTTTGCAGGACATCTTTTATACAACAATTTTTATGTTCGTTTTATCAATTTCTAAAACATAAGTTTAACATTATTTTTCTTCGTGATAGTTGATTCGAGTTCGCCTGGCGGTGCTGAACATGACGAGACAACGACGACGACGATGGTGTCGTTGTCGAAGCTGACATCGGAGCGCAGCGAGAACATGATGCACATTGCCTGCAAGCGCGGTCATCTCGACATCGTACGGCTGCTGTACAAGCGATGTCCGGAGCTCGTCGAGGGCCGGACGCGCCGGACCACGAGCCAGGGGCAGAAGCCGGTGCACATGGCGTCGCGGAAGGACCACACGTCCGTGGCCAAAGAACTCTGCCGCATGTCAGTGCCGATTTCGTGGTGTTTCTTTTTTTTGTATATATACGTATTATTCATTTCATTGTTTGGTGCCATATTAATGTTTTTTAAGTAATGTTGTATTATAGGTTTTCCCAGCCAATTTCCAACTTTAAGCGCCCAAATTCGTTTATGTGCATTCAATTTCGAGCAATTGCCGTGGAGGAGTCGCTTTGGTCATTCAAATTCATATTCCGTGCATGCGTTTTCGTATATCAAATCGCGAACTTCAAATTCGCAAATGGGCATTCGATTTCATCAATGGGCGCTATTTTCAACAATTGGGCATTCAATTTATTAATACGGCAAGCTTGACTCGCTCGTTTGTGCATTCAATTTCGTTAATAGCCCGGTCACATATCAACGGATTGCGCAAACGGATGTCAAACGGAGAGCTAAATTTTCCATCCGTTCTGTACGTTTCTTGTCCGTTCCTTGTCCGGTGATGTACGTTGTTCTATGTTTTGTACATGAAGCAATGGAGACAACTTTCATCACCGGATAATTTAATTTCGCAAATTGTGTATTCGTTGGGCATACGTTTCCGATATCCGTTGATATCTGACCGGGCCATTATGGGTGACCAATTTCCAGAAATTTTCATTCGATTTAAAGGACCTAAAGAATACAACGTACTTTGACACTTATTCCATAGTTGATGGCTTGAAACATATGTCTGCCGAAAAAAAATCCATGAAAATAAACACAGTAGTGATTTAAGACTAGTTTTCTGATGCCAAATCTCACTTAGCAGCCAGATTACGCCCCACCCACATTTATGGTCCGGAATCGGCAGCGTGATCGACATGTGATTGACAATTCATTGGCTTACGTCATGACGCGTCATCTACAGAATTTAGTTCATTAGTCCGTTCTTTAGATGACGTCACATTTTGGCGATTTAAAAGGGGCGTTCCCAGGACAATTAGATATTTACTAATTACCCCAAAATTTATTGATTTTATGAGAAATGACTGCCAAATTCTTTTTCTTCGGGAAAAATTACATATAGAGAGCCGAATTGTGAAAATTAGGCCATCTAGACGCTGTAGTTCCTTTAATTTACTCAAACAACATCAATGCGTACTCACACATAAACAAATGTACATGCATGTATACAACCATATACATACACACACACACACACACACACATACATGATATACGATTACTTTGATTTATCTTTTATATCATCATCACTGTTCTTTTCCTTGCATAGTCTCGACCATTTCATCGTGTTATGTATTTCCCTTTTCAGATATACTTTCAAAATTTAATCTTCACTATTCGATATTCATCAATCACATTTTGTTTAGATTTGTTTGTCAATGTTCAATAACTTTATATTCCTTTCACATTGTGCTTTCTTTTTGCTTTACTTCTATTCGTTCATCATGTCTTTACTTTATCATCATGTGATATTTAGTTCATCACTTTGATCTTTATTTTCATCACATTTTCTTGTTTGTCATCACATCTGATCTTTATTTTATCATTATCTTTTTTCATAATCTGTATCTTTATTTCCATCATATTTTGTTTATTGATCGCCAATGCACGAAATAACTGTACCATGTACCATGATATTACATATCGATTACATTTCCACTGTAGATGTTTAATTTGAATGAAATTATAATGAACTTGTTTGCCCATGCGCGAATTTGAATGACCGAAATGAGACCGGAGACTGCTAGAGATGAATTTGTTTGTTTGTTTGTTTGTTTGTTTATTTCCGAAATCACAACAATAAATACAGCAATGAAGTGCAACGGGGGATGACCCAATTCAGCAGAATTGAAAAAACAAAACCGCTGTTCTTCCTTGGGGTCCCACAATTAGATATAGTATATACAATTAAACGTCTATATACAATGATTGCAACATAGAAACATTATAATTTCATAAATTATTCCATATTATGTACACTAAATTAAAATTGGTGACAAATATTATATAAACACTTCCTATTGAGAACAAATAATTCCAACGCCATTTGAACAATTCCATAAGAGTTAAGGAAAGAGAGAGAAAAGAGTAAAACAGGGAACTGCAAATATTTACAATTTTATGGAATATATTCATCTAAAAATGTTTGAAATGATCTCAAGCTCGTAGCATTACGAATTGCAATTGGTAATTGGTTATACACTGAAATTCCTCTGTAGAAGAACGTTCTTTTACAACAGTTTGACCTAGGCTTAGGCAAATTCATAACTTGACTCGAACGTAATTCATAATTGGTACTTCTCAATGAAATATTATCGAGCATATAATTAGGAGTTAAATTTTGTAACACTTTATACATCATTATGTACAAGTGTTTCTTATAACGTTTGTCGAGAAAATCCCATACCAGAGTATCATGAACATGTTGTGTAGATATATGAGAATACGGATTAATTCTCATTATGATTCGACCCGCTCTATTTTGTAATTTTTGCAATAACAAAAGAGAAGATTTTGAAGCAGATTGCCAAACCAAGTCTCCATAATCAAAATGAGGAAGTATAACCGATTTATAAATGATATTCAGGTTAGATTCATTTATAGTATAACGTAATCTACCAAGAAAGCTTACAAGTCTACCAATTTTCTGACACATATTTTCAATATGCATATCCCACTTCAACTCTCTATCGATGTGAATTCCAAGATATTTTGTGCTTTTAACTTGTTCAATGCATTTATCTCTAATTTTTATATCAATTTCATTACACTTTGATAACATATATCTTGTTCCAAAAAGCATACAAACAGTTTTAGTGTAATTTATAAACAAATTATTTGTACGCATCCAATCATCTAACTTTAGCATTTCACTATTAAGAACAGACTGAACCTCTTTAGCATCTCCATGGGAGAAATATATAACAGTATCGTCAGCATATAGGTGAACTGAAGATCGCTTGAATATATCAGGTAGATCATTAATGAATATGGTAAACAATAAAGGACCTAAAATTGAGCCCTGTGGCACACCATGAGATAAACTTCTTTCATTAGAGGTAGCATTATTTACTACAGTTACTATTCTTCTCTCAGATAAGTAACTCTCGAACCAATTTAAGGCTGTGCCTGTTACACCAATACTCGATAATTTCTTAAGGAGCAATGCGTGATCAACCATATCAAAAGCTTTACGTAAATCTACAAAAATTGTTCCCGTATACACACCTTTGTCCATTGCCATTAACCATTCATCGGTTACTTTAACCAAAGCAGTTACAGTAGAATGCTTTGCTCGAAATCCAGACTGCACAGGTACAAGAATATTATATGTCTGAAGGTGATGTAACAATTGTAATTGTATAACTCGTTCGAGAACTTTTGTAATGCATGGCAATAACGAAATTGGTCTGTAGTTATCCGGGTTCGATTTGTCACCCTTTTTATGAATTGGTATCACCTTTGCAATTTTCCATGCTCTAGGTACTTTGCCATGCACGATTGATTTATTTATCAAATGCGTTATAGATTTCAGCAAAATATCAGCACAAGTTTTTGAGAATGAGTATACATATCCCATCAACTCCAACTGACTTTTTATTCTTTAATTTCCGTATTTCAATCATTACATCAGCCTCAGATACAACATTAAAATGTAGTATATCATCACATGGTACTGACCTACACACATAGGAAGGTCTATTTGTATCATTCTGATCATTCAACAATTTACTCGCAACACTTGCAAAATGATCATTGAATGTACATGCTTGAATGTAAGAATCATCAGTGATTGGAGTATTCAACCTTGCGTTATTACTATTTGGAAGAAATGATTTAAGAACTTTCCATGTCTGATTTTTATTTGAACATTCAGACAATTTTTTCTTTGCAATTTTCTGCTTTTCTTTTCTAATAATGGATGTAACACTGTTTCTCATTTTTGTATATTTTTTCCATAACTGATTATTCTTCTTATCAATTGCTTTCTTCTTCATTGCATCCCGTTTCTTAATCAAATTAAATATTGTTTCATTCATCCATGGAGACATTTTCTTTCGCATGCGTTTGGTTTTGATAGGCATATGTCTATTAATAACCGTTATGATCCTTTCTTCCCATTTCCTAACCGCATCGTTTAAGTCATCAATTATCTCAATTTCACTCCAGTTAAACCTTCTTAAATCATTACGTAATGCATTCCAGTCAATACCACAAGACTTTCTGAATGTTATGTAATTATGGTTTTGAGTAGTCAACTTGAATGACCATTAACAAAAATGAGCGCCCATCGCCTACATTGGAATGACGCAAGTGTGTGAAATAGGTTGCTTATGAATGACTAAAAACGAATTATGACGATGTGTCGATCCAAACGCGGATTTGGTGAAATTGAATGCTGCTGATATGAAATTGCATGAGAAAATAGCGAAATTGACCGGGTGAACCTATATTATCATTGATAATAATGATGATGATGATGATGATTATCCACATCACTATAATATGGCGCCATTTATGTTTCAAACACGGGCATTCAAAGGCACCCGCTCCTCCAATAGGTTACTCAAGGACTGCACATTTGCTTGAACAGATAGGTTTTGAGACCATTTTACCTTCATGTTTTGTCAGGTTGTGTCAGGTTGTAATATAGGTTTTCCCGGTCAATTTCGCTATTTTCTCATGCAATTTCATATCAGCAGCATTCAATTTCACCTAATCCGCGCTTGGATCGACATATCGTCATTCAAATTCGTTTTTAGTCATTCATATTAAGTAACGGAGCAACCAATTTCACACTTGCGTCATTCCAATGTAAGCGATGGGCGCTCATTTTCGTTAATGGTCATTCAAATTCATCTCTAGCAGTCTCCGGTCTCATTTCGGTCATTCAAATTCGCGCATGGGCAAACAAGTTCATTATAATTTCATTCAAATTAAACATGTACAGTGGGAATGTTAGGACATGTAACATCATGGTATATGGTATATACAGTTATTTCGTGCATGGGCAATCAATAAACAAAATATGATATAAATAAAGATACAGATTATGAAAAAAGATGATGATAAAATAAAGATCAGATGATGACAAATAAGAAAATGTGATGAAAATAAAGATCAAAATGGTGAACTAAATATCGCATGATGATAAAGTAAAGACAATGATTAACGAATAGAGGTAAAACCAAAAGAAAGCACAATGTGAAATGAATATAAAGTTATTTAAAATTGACAAACAAGCCTAAACAAAATGTGACTGATGAATTTCGAAAAGTGAATAATAAATGTTGAAAAGTATGTCTGAAAAGGGAAAGATATATATAACACGATGGAATTGTCGAGACTATGTAAGGAAAAGAACGGTGATGATGATATCAAAGAGAAATCAAAGTCGTCGTGTATGTATGTGTGTGCGTATGTATATGGTATACATGCATGTAAATATGTTTATGTGTGAGTACCTATGGATGTTGTTTGTGTAACTTAAATTGAATGAACATGTCTGGAAATTGGTCACCAATAAACGAAATTGAATGCACAAACAAGCGATTGTCAAGCTTGCCGTATTAAATTGAATGCCCATTTGTTGAAAATAGCGCCCAATGATGAAATCGAATGCCCATTTGCGAATTTGAAGTTCGCGATTTGACATTTGAGTGCCCATATACGAATATGGATGCTCGGAGTATGAATAAGCCAGTTCGTAGTTACAATCTGCGCATGCGCGTATTTACTTCCGGGTATTTTGATATTCCATCGATCGTGAGAATCAAAGGAGCCACACGTGCAATTGAATGCGAATTATTTGTTTACGTTTTTAAAATCTGGATCAGGATAAAAATAAGCCCATCGTTTTTGTATTCACCACATCAAAGGTTAATAGCATAATATGTACTATTTCAAAGAACAAGAACCGGTTTGATAGAATGTGTTATTCATGTGTAATGATGATATTTATTGATCAATAATTTCACCGAGCCTTGCTTGGCCTGGCTAGCACGCACGTATAGGTGTACATAATAGTGTACATAGCATTGTGCGGAGATTATCGTCTTCCACTTGCTGCACAATCCAACGCA
>JBAMJV010010748.1:0-22596 GCA_037951105.1 Echinarachnius parma | reverse complement strand
AAGGTCACATAAGTAGATCAAAGGTCAAATGAGGGTCAATGTGAAGTTTTACCTGCAAGTGTCTATTACGGTTGATAATTTTCTACCCTGCATCTGTTTGTAACCAAACTTGATTGGTAGATGCCCTACATTGGCCTCCATGATATTCTGGGGTCAAAGGTCACATAAGTAGATCAAAGGTCAAATGAGGGTCAATGTGAAGTTTTACCTGCAAGTGTCTATTACGGTTGATAACTTTCTAACCCTGCATATGTTTGTAACCAAACTTGATTGGTAGATGCCCTACATTGGCCTCCATGATATTCTGGGGTCAAAGGTCACATAAGTAGGTCATAGGTCAAATGAGGGTCAATGTGAAGTTCTACCTGCAAGTGTCTATTAGGGTTGATAACTTTCCAACCCTGTATCTGTTTGTAACCAAATTTGATTGGTAGATGCCCTACAATGGCCTCCATGATATTATGGGGTCAAAGGTCACATAAGTAGGTCAAAGGTCAAATGAGGGTCAATGTGAAATTTGACCTGCAAGAGTATATTAGGTTTGATAACTTTCCAACCCTGCATCCGTTTGTAACAAAACTTGATTGGTAGGTGCCCTATACAGGGTGGCCCCCAAAAAACGGAACGGGGCACTTCCCAAAATATAATACCACAATGTTTATGTTCATCGGATAGGGTGTCTTTTCCAATGAAAAACGATACCAAGAACAGTAATTTTGGTCAGGTCGTTTTTGTGGGGTCCGCTCGCTAGTCATAAGGACCGCTAGTCATAAGGACCGCTAATCATAAGGACCGCTATTCATAAGGACCGCTATTCATAATTTGAGCAGAGGGTCGCTATTCATAAGGGTTATTATTCATAAGGACCGCTATTCATAATCCAAGAAGAGGGTCGCTATTCATAATATGGGAAGAGGGTCGCTAATCATAATACAAAATCGGGGTATTTATTCATAAGGATCCCTATTCATAATACGAGAAGAGGGTTGCTAGTCATAATACGAGAGTAGGACCGCTACTCATAATACTTAATGAGGGTCGCTAGTCATAATTACGAGAAGAGGGTCGGCAGTCATAATACGAGAAGAGGACCGCTACTCATAATACGGAATGAGGACCGCTATTCATAATACGAGAAGAGGGTCGCTAGTCATAATGCGAGAGTAGGACCGCTACTCATAATACTGTTAGAGGACCGCTATTCATAATACGAGAATTGCTAGTCATAATACGAAAGTAGGACCGCTACTCATAATACGAAATGAGGTTCGCTAGTCATAATACGAGAAGAGGGTCGCTAGTCATAATACGAGAATAGGACCGCTACTCATAATACGAAATGAGGTTCGCTAGTCATAATACGAGAAGAGGGTCGCTAGTCATAATACGAGAATAGGACCGCTACTCATAATACGTATTGGGGGTCGCTAGTAATAATACGAGAAGAGGATCGCTACTCATAATACGAGAAGAGGACCGCTACTCATAATACGAGAAGAGGACCGCTACTCATAATACGGAATAAGGGTCGCTAGTCATAATACGAGAAGAGGGTCGCTATTCATAATATGGAATGGGGGTCACTATACGAGAAGAGGGTCGTTAACCATAAACAATTAATAAGCAACACAATTATAATAATAAAGGGAAATTTGGATGGGGGACACCCTAATTGATGTGGCGTAGCTATAAGGGGGGGGGGGGGCGACACACAGCCCCGAATATGTGTCAAAAACATTTATTGAAAACATACATTTTTTGTATGTACTTGTATAATGTCGATCAGGAGAGAAATAAAACACACGTCTGCTTCATCACTGAGCTTTAAAGGGTACCACCTCCCAAAAATAATATTCTTATTAAAGAAAGGTAACATCTTTAGTATTCCATTCCATCAACAAGTTTACAAAAATATGTTACCAGAAAAATATATAATTGGAAAACGCATAACCATTCTAAAGCATGCGTTCATGCGGTCTGAATTGCGAGGACCAATGTGTGCAGAGCGAACGAATCGAACGTCTACAAACGTATGCGTGAATAGCATTGGCGCACTCGCAAATGTTTGGCCCGTTTGGAACCAGGAATTAGTAGTGGTTCCGTAAGTGGTGGAAATTAATTGCTTTGTTAATGAATTACACAACCCTTTGCAAAATGTTGGGTATCTATTTGATATCAGAAAACGGTACCAAAACATATAATAATGTGTTCTTATTTGCCTGGTGGTCCCCTTTAATGAATCAAAACATACATTATGCCATATGGCGGATAAATATAACTCATTCCTGGTAATCGCGCGAATGCGTGGTATGCGGTTAACTTAAATAGGTCGTGGGAATCGAACCTGATAACATATACTGTATACTTATCAGGGGCGGATCTAGCTTTTTGCTAAGGGGGGGGGGGTTGACCCAATGACGATCTAGCTTTTTGCTAAGGGGGGTTTTAACCCAATGACGATGCGGAGCATCGTCCTTGAGCCGCCGTAAGTGATTTTTTTTTTCCACTTTTTTTCTTCACTTTTTTCACTGATACATTTTCACTTGGCAGCCCAAGGGGGGGGGGGGGGGGGGGGGGGTTAAACCCCCTAACCCCCCCCCCCCCCCCCTAGATCCACCACTGCTAATTTTACAAACACAATATATTTCTTAACAAATAAAGAAAAAAGGCGTGCCCAATAACGTACGCGACTCATCACCCCGCCTCCCCCCCACCCATCAGACTGACCGTGTTCTGCCATTCGGCCCACCCTCCCCGTAGTATTCCCTTTGTACATGTATATGCATAATTACCAACAATTTTCGTAGTTTATTGGGTTACAGTCCGTTATTCCGAAGGTTCGTTATTCCGAAGGTTCAGTTATTCCGAAGGTTCGTTATTCCGAAGGTTCGTTATTCCGAAGGTTCGTTATTCCGAAGGTTCGTTATTCCGAAGGTTCGTTATTCCGAAGGTTCGTTATTCCGAAGGTTCGTTGATCCGAAAATAAAATCGGGTTCGTTATTCCGAAGGTTCGTTGATCCGAAAATAAAATCGGGTTCGTTATTCCGAAGGTTCGTTATTCCGAAGGTTCGTTATTCCGAAGGTTCGTTGATCCGAAAATAAAATCGGGTTCGTTATTCCGAAAATTAAATCGGGCTTGTTATAATACTATAGTTTGTGTTTTGTTTATTTAATTTACAGCCTCTATTAAGCATACCCCTCCCCCTTTCCCTCCCTTGGCCAGACCAATCAAACATTTAAGTTTATTTTATCTCTTTATATGAAATTATAGCATTATAACAAACCCAAATTCATTTTCGGATTAACGAACCCGATTTCATTTTAGGAATAGCGAACCTTCGGAATAACGAACCCTCGGAATAACGGACCTTCGGAATAACGAACCTTCGGAATAACGAACCCGATTTCATTTTAGGAATAGCGAACCTTCGGAATAACGAACCTTCGGAATAACGAACCTTCGGAATAACGAACCTTCGGAATAATGCAACAAATGTTCGGATTAACGAACCCTATTTCATTTTCGGATTAACGAACACTCAGGTATAGGAAATTTGCGTGTTCGGAATAACGAACCTTCGGAATAACGAACCTTCGGAATAACGAACCTTCGGAATAACGAACCGCACCCGTTTATTGATGGCGTAGCCTGCATGTATTATGAATAGCGACCCTCTTCTCACATTATGACTAGCGACCCTCATTCCATATTATGAATAGCGATCCGGTTCTCATATTATGAATAGCGACCCTCAATCCGTATTATGAGTAGCGGTCCTCTTCTAGTATTATGACTAGCGACCCTCTTCTCACATTATGACTAGCGAACCTCAGCCCATATTATGACTAGCGACCCCCATTCCATTATTATGAGTAGCGGTCCTCTTCTCGTATTATGACTAGCGACCTTCTTCTCGTATTATGAATATATAGCGACCCTTATTCCATATTATGACTAGCGACCCTCTTCTCGTATTATGACTAGCGAATCCCATTTTATATTATGAGTAGCGATCCTACTCTCGTATTATGACTAGCGACCCTCTTCTCGTATTATGAATAGTGGTCCTCATTCCGTATTATGAGTAGCAGTCCTCTTCTAGTATTATGACTAGCGACCCTCTTCTCACATTATGACTAGCGAACCTCAGTCCATATTATGACTAGCGACCCCCATTCCATATTATGAGTAGCGGTCCTCTTCTCGTATTATGACAAGCGACCCTCATTTAATATTATGTATAGCGACTCTATTTTCGTATTATGAATAGCGGTCCTTATGAGTAGTGACCCCCAATTAAATTATGAGTAGCGCCCCTTCTTCATGTTTATGAATAGCGACCCCGATTTTGTATTATGAATAGTGGTCCTTATGAGTAATGACCCTCAATGTGAATTATGAATAGCGACCCTCATCTCACATTATGAATAACGGTCCTTAATTATGCCTTTATGAATAGCGACCCCCTTTTCGTATTATGAATAGCGGTCCTTCACGTATAGGAAGTTACACGTTATGAATAGCGGTCCTTATGACTAGCGGTCCTTATGACTAGCGGGCCCACCCCGTTTTTGTTTAAGGACGCAGTGAGTGAGACCATGTCAGGTGCCGATTTATGTCGATTTTGACCTAGTCAATGCCAGTTTAACCGCACTCCTTGCCCATAATACCATTCAGCGACCATGCCCATTTTCTCGGCACACGGCTGAGTGCACACTAACAATAGTGCGCGATGCTCATCGCTATGAACGGCGGTTCGTGCGATTCATCAAGCGCTGGCTCAATACAAATTGACAAAAAAGAGAACCTGACATGGTGTCAGCTCACAGCGCCCTAAAACAAAAACTACACGACCAAATTGACTGTTCTTGGTATCGTTGCTCATTTGAAAAGACACTCTTTCCGATGGACATAATACATTTGTTACTATATTTTGGGAAGTGCCCCGTTCCGTTTTTTGGGGTCTTTCAAAACAGGCAACGTACAATTGCCAGATACACATCAGTGATCCTTTTGTTATCTGTTTCGCTCTCCCCGCAGTCAGCGATGTTGAACACGGTACATTCGCAAACAAATAGAAGCATCGGACAATCCCCAGGGGTCAAACTTTGGAGGCGCAAAGGACCCCTTTATCCACGGGTACACCCCGGGAGACTCATATGTTTGGATTTGTTACATTCTCCTCTAAATATTCATATGTTCAACAATCAGTACGCTTTTCGATGCACAAAAGACCTCTGGGCTGCCGGTCTAATAATACAGTTTTGGTAAGGCTGAGCTTTAGAACCAAAACCTGCACAATTACACTACAAACTAATAACTCCACCATGCTCGAAAGGTATAGCAAATTACAAACGCCCAAGTAAAAAGCCTATTATCATTCATAAAGAGCCATTACAAAACAAGAGGGCGCTCTCTAAAAAGGATTAGTTTCAACCATTTTTCATACATTATATGCATGTGATGTTTTGTTGTAATAATGATTTAATAGAGAGATCATCAACAACTATTTTAAAACCTCTTTTTAAATTTTTGGAAAAAGTGTAAGCATTTTTTTGATAAAAAAAAATCATCGAATAGGCCTATATCTGGGCCCCAGATTTATTACAATCGGATATATTTATTGATATTTCAGCCGTTTCTGAACCGATTTTGATCAAATAAATTTTATTCTGCCATTCAAATTGTATGCTCCTTCGAATTTTACACTCAGTTTTTCATTATCTCACAAAAATATTATTTCATGCAGTGCCCTCTATACCAAAACTGAACTACCCTGTTAATATATATGGGCAACTCCACGAAAAATGATACCCAAGGATGGAAAAATGAAACTCATGGGACAGCCTTGTTAACTACTGGATAGTAATGAGGAAGGACCATATTTTGATGACTAAAGGAAAAAAGTTTGAAATTCAATGCAGAATTTTTTTTTTTTGGGCCATTGAAGTTGGGACAAAGTATTACCCCCCAAAATGATGAAATTTGCACCTGTTGTTTGTGAAATAAAATTTTAAAATATGGATCACTTCAGAACAATAATTCTACTTCTAATGTCTTGTGTATGCTTTGTTTTAACATCATAGAAAAGGAAATTGTGTAAAATCTTTACTTTTTGAAAACAGTTATTGGATAAAATCTTGATTCTTACAACATTGATGTGTAATGTCCGTGACGTTTTAGATATAAAAGTTTTTGTAGAAGCAGAAGTCCTAATTTTACGTTAACATTACGTCACGGCTCCGTCACGGACATTACATACACAGTGAAAAGTATAAAAAAGCAGAGCTAAACATTTTCAAGCATTATTTTCTCATGTAAATGTCTTATTCTAGCCAAGAAATAAGATAATCCCAAGTAACAGGGGGACTACTACTTTCCTGGTACAAATTTTAATAAATTGTATCGTTAATCAGATAGTGAACTTTGAGTCAGTACTCTGAACTATCTATAAAACTAAATTCCTTGCTCAATTTGAACATGCATGTCTCAATAATCAATAAAGACTTGACTATAACTTACTGAGAGGAGAAAGAGATGGTTAAATCTCATATAGTATAATCAAATTGCAAAAATTATCACTCTTAGTCCATGATTTTCCATGTGTTATGCCCATGATATACACAACTTTTTTTATATTTTACAATTTCTTTGCACAAAACAGCATTGTACCTCATCAAAAATGTATAATATTGTTTTGAATAGTTGAACATTTGGTTTACTGCACATTAAGTTGAAACATTTCAAATTTTGCAATAATTTTGGAAAAAAATTGTTGCTATTTTTAAAGGGATAGTTGAGTTTTGGTAGAGAGGGCGCTAGACTACTTTTTTTTTTGCGAGGTAATGAAAAACTGAGTGTAAAATTTGAAAGAGCATAATATTTAAATAATAAAATCATCTTTGTTTGATCAAAATCGGTTCAGAGACGGCTGAAATATCCATAAATATAACAATTTGTAATAAAGCTGGGGCCCCAGGTTTATTAGAGAATTTTGAACCAGCCGTTAGAAATTTAAAAAAATGCTTCCTCTTTTCAAAAAGTTACAAAATAGGTATTTAAATAGTTGTTGGTTATTTCTCTATCTAATCACTATTTCAACAAAACATCATGCACAATATTTTATTCAAAATGGTTGAAACCGATGAGTGTTTAGAGATCGCCCTCTTACGTTTTAACGGCTCTTTTTGAATGATAACTTGATCTTTACTACGTCATTTGTAATTTTGTGTTCCTTTCTAGTTATAACTATTATTTTGTAATGTAATGATGCAGGTTTTGGTTACTAAAATTCAGTTTCACCAAAACTGTACTCTCCTTACCAGAACTCAACTATCCCTTTAAAAAAAAAATTCTAATTGAAAAAAAAAATGAAATATGATTTTTTTTCGCAAAACCGTTTGATTATATATCAAATGTACAATTAAAAAAGTTTCATGCACAATGGAGCATTTTTTGCGGGTTATTTCTGAGTATAGATAAAGTGGACAAAAGTGTAATGTCCGTGACGCTGAAAATGTAATGTCCGTGACGCAACGTTTTGTTGTCTAGATCACATATGCCTGGCCCGTGTCTCAACATACAACTTGGATTCAATTCATCATCGCCTTGTCTATAATTATATATCTAAATCCCCTTTGTGAGGTCTCAGAACTCACAGACTTTTGCAAAGATGTATATGGATGCAAAAAGTCATGTCCAAAAAATGTAATGTCCGTGACGGCGCACATTTTGCAGAATTACTCAGTAACGAATTGGATAAATGTTCTGAAACTCTTTTTTGCATACTTAACTAGGCTATTGTTTTGTAATCAAAATAAAAGTTAGACATTAGTTAGAGGTATGAATTAGTAGTGGCATTGGAAAGTCATGAAAATTCTCTGATTTGTAATGTCCGTGACGCTGGAGTTGCCCATATATGTTTTTGCATGTATCATCATCATCACTTAGCATCTGAAGAAGATTCTGCTATTAGGATTGAAAATTTAGGCCCTATTTTGACTTTCATTTGACCGAGTAGTTAGTGAAAATGCAAAGCAAAGTGATGTGTACTTATCTTTGCTTTGACTTTGCACACATGTTTAATTATCCAGTGGATAATGTTAACTTCGAACACTTCAATAAATCAAAAATTTCTCGTGCCCCCCCCCCCCCCCCCCAAAAAAAAAATCAGTCCGACCACGCTACACCACTGTTTGCGTGGCTGGCACTTACGCCCCTGGCTGGCATGGAATCAAAGGTAGGAGTACGATTTTTGTTGTATTGTTCTGGTATTCAATGACAAATGATTAAATGCTATGAATAGGATAAACCCGACCGTATAAAGCACACAATATTCTATAGTAGGGCAGACAAGTGCAAAATAACATGACCTTAATCATTATTTGTTACTTCACGGTGGTTGATTGTTGTTCTATTCAATACGATTTACAGCAGTAACGTCATAAACTTGATATTTGCTATATTTTTAAAATAAATATCTTCATGCAGGCAGCGATTTTATTTATTGACAGATAAAGACGTATTGTTTCTTTTGCCCCGGTCAACCTTGACAAGTACAAAAAGTGTTCACTTCGTATGAATGATGCATTATTGCATTTCACTAATGGTTGAATTTAACTGAATCTGTTTGGAAGTCCTTTGAAAAGCAATGAACCTAAATCGGAATTTTTGATAACCGCGCCCATAACCATATAATGTATAACCAGTCAAATATATAAATGGCTTTGTTGGTAACTTTGCGCAGCAGTGGTGTATTGTGGTCTGACTTATTGGGGAGGGGGGGGGGGGGGGGGGGGGCACACACATTATTAAATTGTTGGGTGCATACTTTATAAATGTATTTCCTTGATTTTTAAGGAATCCCCTTATTATTTTTGTCAAATTATTGAGGGCACCAACACCACCAACAACAACAACAACAACAAACACGCTTCACTCAAAAATGAAGAAGATGCCTGTTATGTATTAAACTTTCAGAGACTTCTCTCTATATTATCATGTATATGGCTGCATACAAAAGGTTTACAAATGGTTTGTTCAGATCTGGCAAAGGCACCTTTGCCGGTTTCGGCATCTTTAGAAAAAATCAGTGCTGTCTAAAATACCCTAAGGGTGTTTTCACACAAGTTCTCGTATTTTCGCAAACTTATAACCCTATTTGAGGCCCTTGTAAGCATCTCGCATGCATTCGTTTGAAAATTCCGTCTCAAATAATACAAAATAAATAAACAGGCAGTTCAGCTTGATTAACGATCCGTACTGCCTGCATAGATAGACGCCATTTGCTTCATATTTGATTGTGAATCGTTTTCAATACTATTTATATACTTACATACAATATACGTATATCGCTCAATGTTTTTAAAAAATGAATTGATAAAGCATGATTTGTTGTGTGTGTAACTTGTAACTTTGTAAATAAAATTTCCTCTCATTTTGAACTTTGTACTAATGATTGTGTTTTTTATTGTTTGTTTATATGTATATAATGTTGTTTTGTGAATTGTAATATTGTGCAGACTTGCAGATGAACAGCCATTGACTGAAACAAGTATAACCGTAGTGAAATAAAACAAACTCTAACTCAAACTCAAGAATGTTTGTGTGATATATGCATGGCTAGCAAGCTCCTAGATGGCATTGAACCAAAGGTAGGAGCATAGGCATAGGAGGTTGGAGGTAGTGAAATAAAATAAACTCTAACTCAAACTCAAGAATGTTTGTGTATGCATGGCTAGCAAGCTCATAGATGGCATTGAACCAAAGGTATATACAGGAGTATACATGGGTACTTGATCGGGTATTAAATTGCGCCCTATTTACATAAATAGCAGATCAGCTTTGGCTAGTATGCTCCCCTTGGAGTTGAAATGGTGTGCAAGAATAAATGTGCGTGTTTGAACTGTACATGATGATCAAGGGTAAGGTAATGATGCGCCCCTGAATAGGGTATACCTAGATACACGGGCTCTAGAGCATTATATTATTATCATAGGCGCGGTTGGCAAAAAATCCACTGTAAATGATTATTGTTCTGCTTTAACACGATCCAGGGAACCTTTTCAATATCAACCATTTGTAGAACTTACCAGATAAGTTAAATTTGTTCTACTTGCCAATGACGGGTAAAGAGAAGCACAAAAAACCGCAGTTATTCTTTGTATATATTTCAATATATGCTCATGGAATCGCGTTCAGACCAAAAGAACGAATAACAAAACAACAAATGCTCTGAAACATTCGAGGACGAATACATAATAAAGGATAAACCAAAAGTAAACAATTTTGTATAACGCATACACCAAGCCAAAATGGATAACGCCTATTATGCATTTCTTTCCGAACTTCATGAATTGACAGAGTAAACTATGTTGTCACGAAACCCGTATAAAGCCGTCACATGTACAAATGGGAAAATGGAGAAATAAACCCCTCAAAAAAAGTTCGGAAACTCAAGTTTCATCGATCATATCTCTCGTATTTTTTAATAAGAATAATCGAAATCGGTGTCACAATAAAGCCTCATTATATACCTTTCAAATGGTGCATTATGTGTAGTGATTATGCAATTGGGGCGATTGCAGTAGCCCAGAGAATAGGGGGAGGCAGGAAGTGAAATCTCGCAAAATGGCCCCAATGCATTCAATTTACGAGTGCAAGACTGTGTTGACCAGTTTTCTAAAGGTTAACATTCTATTGAATGCTGCCACCCTTTCCATTCATCAAAATTGTTGAATTTGATACCATTTTAATGGAAATTATCTCTTCCTTACGATGGCATATTAATCGTAAGGATTATGCAAATGGGGTGTGTGCAGCGAACCGGAATATGGAGATGGGTCGAGTGTGAAATCAGACAAAAAGATATGGAGTTGACAAAAAATCAGAGCGTTGCATTTTTTTCGAGCTATTGGGAGGATTTTTTAGCATTTCAAATAAAATATTCATGATTTAAATTGATATCAACGGAAAGCCCAACAACTCTTCTGTATGAAAATGTGACATTTATAATGATTTTTGTAAATGGCGGCTGCAGGGAGATGAATGTGGGGGAGCCTCAAAAGTGACCCATTTCAAAACGCTCTGATTTGGTGTCGGTATCTGTATACCATTGTGTAGAGGATGTAATGCGACTTGAATGAGTTGGCCATGAATGAGAGGAATTCAATTGAAAACGCATGAATAGTGCCTTGAAATCAGAGCGTTTCAAAATGGGTCATTTTTGAGGCTCCCTCCCATTCATCTCCCTGCAGCCGCCCTTTACAAAAATCATTATATATTTCACATTTTCATACAGAAGAGTTGTTGGGCTTTCCGTTGATATCATATTTGATCATGAATATTTGATTTGAAATGCTAAAAAATCCTCCCAAAAGCTCGAAAAAAATGCAACGCTCTGATTTTTTGTCAACTCCATATCTTTTTGTCTGATTTCACACTCGACCCATCTCCATATTCCGGTTCGCTGCACACACTCCATTTGCATAATCCTTACGATTAATATGCCATCGTAATGAAGAGATAATTTCCATTAAAATGGTATCAAATTCAACAATTTTGATGAATGGAAAGGGTGGCAGTATTCAATAGAATGTTAACCTTTAGAAAACTGATCAACACAGTCATGCACTCGTAAATTGAATGCATTGGGGCCATTTTGCGAGATTTCAGTTCCTGCCTCCCCCTATTCTCTGGGCTACTGCAATCGCCCCAATTGCATAATCACTACACATAATGCACCGTTTGAAAGGTATATAATGAGGCTTTGTTGTGACACCGATTTTGAGTATTCTTATTAAAAAATACGAGAGATATGATCGATCAAACTTGAGTTTCCGAACTTTTTTTGAGGGGTTTAGTTGACTCTTTCAATGCATCTGTCTATGTCTTGCTGGATTTCTAACCCTCTTTTTAATATTTATATATATACGATGTTATTGCCGAAGTATAATAAGTTATACATCACCGGAAAGCTGTGAATATTGATAATCTGGAGAATTCAGAAATCCACTAGCCAGAAAATTGAAATGTTGCGACTTTTGGGGGGTTTTTTTAGTGACAGGTCATAGTATAACCATCATCGGCCGGGCGTGGCCTGAACATGTTTAACTATAATTATACCTACTTTAGTAGCATTCTACTACATTTGTACATAGTTGTTGAGAGTAAAAATAATTTTGCATAACCCTATAAATCCTCGTCACTACATTGTTGCCAACCTTGGCAAAAAGAGTGATTCACTAATTGAATTGGAGGCAGAGCAAAGTTTCAATATTTTGTGAGTCGACATAAGCCTAGGATATATAATTAAATGCGCTCGTGTGAAATGAGGGAAATATCAGTGATAAACATGTGGAGGTCTTTTTGAAACGGCTTGTTTTGTTGTTTTCTTTGTGTTCGTATGATACTATTATCAGTGGCGTAGCTACGGTGGGGGGGGGGGGGGGGGATGGGGGGCAAGTGCCACCCCCGTTATTTGGCCAAAAAACAACAACATATAAGGTGAAGATATTTGGGGGAAAAGGTGTACCCCGGTCAGTCTCACCACGATACGCCACTGACTGTTATCTCGGTGCTAAACGCACAATTTAGTGTGCAATGTCGCCAACATTTTACCAACGTTTTTTTGTTTCCTCATAATAAACTTGTTCATATAACGCAAGTTATTCTTTTTATTACACAGTGTTATCGTGATTATATCATATTTTGCAATTCTCCCACGCCCTGCGCGGTACAATTTGTCAAATTATTGTCATTGTCAAACCATTGTCATATCCCATCGCTTTAATTTGTGAACGAATGTGTGTCTTTAACGGGATATATAGGGGGAAAATGGAGACGTTTTTTTTTTCTAAAATGATTTCAGTGGGTCATAAAAAGCCATTCATACGTTGTGTATAATATGGAAGGTGCAAGCTTGTATTCACTATACAGGAGTATACATGGGTACTTGATCGGGTATTAAATAGCGCCCTATTTACATAAATAGCAGATCAGCTTTGGCTAGTATGCTCCCCTTGGAGTTGAAATGGTGTGCAAGAATAAATGTGAGTGTTTGAACTGTACATGATGATCAAGGGTAAGGTAATGATGCGCCCCTGAATAGGGTATACCTAGATACACGGGCTCTAGCTAGCATTATATTATTATCATAGGCGCGGTTGGCAAAAATTCCACTGTAAATGATTATTGTTCTGCTTTAACACGATCCAGGGAACCTTTTCAATATCAACCATTTGTAGAACTTACCAGATAAGTTAAATTTGTTCTACTTGCCAATGACGGGTAAAGAGAAGCACAAAAAACCGCAGTTATTCTTTGTATATATTTCAATATATGCTCATTGAATCGCGTTCAGCCCAAAAGAACGAATAACAAAACAACAAAAGCTCTGAAACATTCGAGGACGAATACATAATAAAGGATAAACCAAAATAATGTAAATTATTATTGTACTGCTTCAACACGATCCAGGGAACCTTTTCAATATCAACCATTTGTAGAACTTACCCGATAAGTTAAATTTGTTCTACTTGCCAATGACGGGTAAAGAGAAGCACAAAAAACCGCAGTTATTCTTTGTATATATTTCAATATAAAAATTATGCTCATGGAATCGCGTTCAGCCCAAAAGAACGAATAACAAAACAACATAAACTCTGAAACATTCGAGGACGAATACATAAAGGATAAACCAAAAGTAAACAATTTTGTATAACGCATACACCAAGCCAAAATGGATAAACTTGATGCTTGATGCGATAACGCCTATTATGCATTTCTTTCCGAACTTCATGAATTGACAGAGTAAACTATGTTGTCACGAAACCCGTATAAAGCCGTCACATGTACAAAATAATGGGAAAATGGAGAAATAGTTGACTTTTTCAATGCACTGACTATGTCTTGCTGGATTTCTAACCCTTTTTTAATATTTATATATATACGATGTTATTGCCGAAGTATAATAAGTTATACATCACCGGAAAGCTGAGAGAATTCAGAAATCCACTAGCCAGAAAATTGAAATGTTGCGACTTTTTTTTGTTTTGGGGGGGGGGGGGGGGGATTTTTAGTGACAGGTCATAGTATAACCAACATGGGCCTGGGCGTGGCCTGAACATGTTTAACTATAATTATACCTACTTTAGTAGCACTCGCGAAAGGGCCGCCTTCGGCGGCCTTTCGCTTTGTGTGAGTGATATGATGTGTTAAAAGGACGTACTTGAGAGTTGACACAATGGTGGATTGGACAAAACAAAACAAAAGAAGTTGGTGAATGTGATCCTATAAACAGAATAATAACACGTGTGCACATAATATATGTACAATAATACATTCTTATAAGAATTTGATGTTAAAGTGTATTTTGAAAATCTTTCTTACTTTTAGGTGATTCGATGCCGTCTTAAGGGGATAGTTGAGTTTTGGTAGAGAGGGTGCTAGACTACTTATTTTTTTCGTGAGGTATTGAAAAACTGAGTGTAAAATTTGAAAGAGCATAATATTTAAATAATAAAATCATCCGTGTTTGATCAAAATCGGTTCAGAGACGGCTGAAATATCCATAAATATAACAATCTGTAATAAAGCTGGGGCCCCAGGTTTATTAGAGAATTTTGAACCAGCCGTTAAAAATACAAAAAAATGCTTCGTCTTTTCAAAAAGTTACAAAATAGGTATTTAAATAGTTGTTGGTTATTTCTCTATCTAATCACTATTTCAACAAAACATCACATGCACAATATTTTATTCAAAATGGTTGAAACCGATGAGTGTTTAGAGAGCGTCCTCTTACGTTTTAACGGCTCTTTTTGAATGATAACATGATCTTTACTACGTCATTTGTAATTTTGTGTTCCTTTCTAGTTATAACAATTAGTTTGTAATGTAATGATGCAGGTTTTGGTTACTAAAATTCAGTTTCACCAAAACTGTACTCTCCTTACTAGAACTCAACTATCCCTTTAATACTAAAAGTACCGCATTTACCCCGTTCCCCCCCCCCCCCCCCCCCCCCCCCCCCAACGGCGGATCAAATTGGAACTGGAACCCTTTGAATAACAGTGGTATAGACCTAGAGGGGCGCAACAGGGGTGTGCTGCCTCTAAATTTTGATTGGCTGTTTTGTGTATCAAAATGCTTATTAAAAAATGGTACAGATAGACAAGAGCTAGAGCATAGACACATTTTCCCACGATCACGGACAAATCATCTTCAAGTTCAACTATTAATATTATGATTGCCGATTTCCTTACTCAGATTGAAATCATATTTAGACTAGATCTATATTTACTTACCGTTTTAATAATCTTACTCAAGTTTTTGACAGACCTGACATGATGTGCGCCACAGGCCTGAGCCTGAGGTTGCATCCATTTGAGAACGAACGAACCAACGAACTAGCTATGGTCACAACTCATAGCGGCGACCGACCGATTTGTAGCCTGCTCGGTCGCCGCTGCACTGGAGTTTAGGCATCGCCCAACGATTTTTGGAGAAGTCGAGCAGGCTGTTACAGTAGAGCCCCAGCGATGCCTGGGCGGTGCCCTGTTGGTTTCCCGTCGGTCGCCGGTCGATTTTAGGTCAAAACTGGGCGAAATCGGGGAGCTTCTCCGCGCGGCGTCCCGGCAGTGATCGACCGATGACCCACCGATTCCCGGGCGGTCTCCCACCGGCCACCGGCTGATTTTTAAGAAATCGCCCGGCGGCCGGCCGGTGATCGGCGGGGCATCCGTTTTTTACCTTAAATCGACCAGCAAAATCGACAGAGCACCTCCAAGGCATCGCTGGGGCTCTGTACAGCCTGCTCGACTTCTCCAAAAAAATCGTTGGGCGATACCTAAATTCCAGCGACAAATTGGTCGATCACCGACTGATCTCCCAGCGGCGACCGGGCGGCGACCGCTCGGCAGCCTTTGACCTAAATCGCTCGACGGCGACCGCTCGATTAGGTTCGTGCCCGGGCGGCGACCGGGTGTATTTTGGTCGGCGAATTTTAAATCGCGCTAAAACTTCAGCGGCGACCGAGCGATGCCTAAAAACTAGCGGTGCCCGGGCGGCCACCGCCCGGCCGCCGAGCAGGCTACTTTTAGGGGTTGTGACCATAGCCTAACCCAATTATAAGTACTGTGCACCTTTGCGCGCTAAAGCGTACTCCCAACCCTCCATGGAATAACAATTTGATCGAGCATGTTCTAATTTGTTTATTAAAGGGACGGTACAGTTCTGGTTTAGAGGGCGCTTCTAATGTGTTTGCCAGGTAGAGGCAAACTGAGTGTATGATATACATAAGCACATAGATTTTGAATACAACATCGTTTTGGGTTTTTTTGTTTTGTTTCAAAATCCGTTCAAATACGGATGAACTATTCGCAGATAAAGTCACTCAAGTACAAGTCGTGTATGTTAACATTAATTCGCGATATCACTAAGATAAATTTCATATTAAAATAGTCCTACATAATATAATTAGTGAAAATTGTTCCAATGGAATTTAATTTCTGTAAAAAAAATACATTTTGGAATGGCATCCTCATTTGTTAACGGCTGAATGTAAACGGTGTCGGAAACCCAACTTAATGATTTTAATATGATAATTGTCATCTTCCAATGATAACATACAAGTTTTAGCGGCTAAAGCGTTGTTTGACAAGTTTATCCATTACTTTGCATTCCCTTTAAATCGATTTTTTTTTATTTTCTCTTTTCAAAAGGCATTTTGCTGGCACTGGTAAAAAAGGGTTTTGCTTGTCACAATAAGATTGCATGGCCAACTACTCCATTCATCATAATTCATATTTAACCTCTTTGGGTTTGTGGAGGTGTTTATTGTGTGCTTGTATTATGTTTGTGTGTTCTTCTGTGCATGAATAGTCAATACGCCCCTATAATAGGCCACTCCCCATACAAAAACGGAGGAGTAATTATCATCAGATCATATATTTGGATGTTTGAGCGGTGGGAGTTCATTCGTTGATAAGGCATCCATAGGGTCCAAGTATCCAACGGGACCCTCCTCCTACCAACATTAACACGTATCATACCAGAGAAGCTATACCACTCTGAGCTATCAAGTTTGGTGCAGATTTGCACCCTCGCGGCTCTGTTCGAGTAAATACTTCGCGATGTCCGCCATGGATTCAAAGTGGTTCATGTTCTGGAGTCTGGTGTTCCTGCTGTTGATTTTACCGAACAGCGAATGTAACGATCCAGAAGGTAATTTGTTTTGTTATTACCATCATTTGCAAAAGTTTAAGACCACCCTTCTAAAATGCAATAACTCAAAGAAAAAACAAAGTTAAACATATTTATTGTTCAGACATACTTTTATTTTCAACGCATAACCTTTGTATCACATTTGAACTGCTCTTTGACATTGTTTCCATGACTAATGTTAATAGTCTAGTTATCATTCAATGAGACAAAATAATGCATTCCAAATTATTGAAGTACCCACAAATTCCCAGGTGGTCTTAAACTTTTGCAAATGATGGTATTGTTATTGTATACGTATTGCAGTGTGTATTCGTTGACCAGGGTAATAAAAATAGCGCTTACAGGCTTTATTGCAATTTGCATATTAATATTATTATTATTATTATTATTAATATCGTTATTATCATTATAGGTTTTCCAAGTTAAATTCGGCAAATTAGCAGTCAAATTCGTTGTATATCATTCAAATTAGAGCCATTTTCTTCTATAGTGCTGTTTGCTTAATTCATGTGCATTTACATTCGTAAATATAGGCATTAGATTTTGTGCTCCTGCCTATTCAAATTCGTTTTGCTCTTATTCAATTTAGCACTGCATAGTGGTCATTCAATTTAGCGCCAGGGAACCGCAGAAACGAGTATTAAGTACGCCAATCAGCATTCAAAGTCGTTTATATGCACCCGAATTCGTAATTTAAGCGTTCATTTTGGTTTGATATACGTAGAAAAGCATGACATTTTAAATTTGTTTCTGTGATTTTTTTCTGACCTGCCTCGATTAAGTTATAAATTGATTACATTAATATAATTTAAAGGGGTAGTTTAGTTTTGGTAAGGCTGAACTTTAGTAGCCAAAACCTGCACATTAACATTATAAACTAATAGTTATAACTCCACCATGCTCGAAAGGTATACAAAATTACAAACGACTAAGTAAAAAGCCTGTTATCATTTTAAAAAAAGCCATTAAAACACAAGAGGGCGCTTTTTTAAAAGGCATTGTTTACAACCATTTTTCATTCAAAATTATGCATGTGATGTTTTATTGATATAATGATTAAATAGCGAGATCATCAACAACTATTTATAAAACGCTTTTGAAAATTTTTGAAAAAGTGCAAGCATTTTTTTATTTTTTTCTAAAAATCATCTAATTATTTGGGCCCCAAATAATTATAAGATATATTTATTGATATTTCAGCCGTTTCTGGGTCGATTTTGACCAAATAAAGTTTATTCTGCCATTAAAATGGCATGTTCTCTCAAATTCAACACTCAGTTTTTCATTACCTCACAAAAATATTGTGATATGCAGCGCCCTCTCTACCAAAACTAAACTACCCCTTTAATTAACATGTACGAGAATACGTTTACAAGTAAGGAATCATACAACACCAATACAAGAGAAAAATTAAAATGGTGAACGGAAGAAAATATGAACAAATAATGGGCAATTTGAATAAATACTGAAAGGATGACTATATACCCAGTCTGACTGAATTATGATAGATTACATGTGCAAAAAGTGATGAAGGGTTGATGCAATGTATAATGTTGTTATCGCATGTCCACAGGGTATTGTGTGAAAATTTCAAGTCAAATGGACATTGCATGGCCAAGTAATGAGCGAAAATGCAAAGTGATATTCACTAGCTCACTGCACTCACTTTGTACACGCTTTCAAAACTCCACCTGAGTTTTTCTTATCTGAATACTTCAATCGTACATATCTTTGTAACGAAAGGGAAATTTGAAAAACCGAACCGGTCCCATGATTGCATTGTTAATACAAATACAACAAGATATGAGGGAACCGCTAGAATTAAAATTTTATTTTGAGGATTTGGACAATGTTACTAAGTCCCTTTAATATACTTATATCATTATCTGTATGATTATTATTATTTTTTGTATTGTTATTGTTATTATTATTATTGTTGTTTTTATCATGTTCATCATTATTATCATTATCATTATTATACTTATATCATTTGATTTTATTGCTATCATTTACAGTTAAGTACGTAGTGTTCCGACTGATTGGGCGAGGGGGCAGACCCGCTATGCAAACTTTTAAAGAACAGTTCATACCCTTAATTCTTGTCAACCTATTGATGGGGGGGGGGGGGGGGGGGGGGCACATGGGGTCATTATAACCCAACTATTAATATCATTATACAGATGCTAACTGGCGGTGGAGGGAACATCACGGAATGTTCCTCTCCGATACGCCTCGGGCCTCATAATATTCCCTCAATAGCATTTCAAACCCAGAGGGAACGTTCCATGATGTTCCTGGCAACAAAGTTGATATCGTTTAGGTTATATGACTTTGTCTAGATATAATTTCAATTTAATATTCACCATTTAAAGGGATTCGTGTAGTTGAGTTTTGGTAAAGAAACTGCCTGTGTTGTTAGCATAGGTCTACAGTATTTGTTCTGTTTTTATAAGATAAATTGTCGCTTTTTGACAGGAAATTGTCGCCAGTAAATAAAAACAGAACCTTGCGAACATTTGTACAAAAAACAGGGAAAGTTGCAGGTAGTACGAAACCCCGTTTATTAACAGTTATGAAATTCATAACTGTTAATAACGGGTTTTCGTACTACCATGCAACGAATAAATGAAAATTTCCATAAACTAACAACATTTCAGGATAAATTCTGTAAAATTGATAAAACGGTGCAAAATTGTAATTTTAAGGGAAAAAACCCTGTAATTTTACAGTAATTGTTTTTGTTATTAGAAAGTATTGTCTTTTTACAGGCGAATTGCGTATTTTCACAAGCCTGTCTTGAAAATTTATAGGCCGACTTGTAGCATACATGGAATCTATAAATTACTGGAAATTGTGTGGTTTAACGGTATATTTGTATTTAGTGTTTACACAAAACTGTAGGTTTTCAACAGGTTCCCTGTTTTTTCACAGACCGGGGTAGTAAAAAAACAGCCTATGTTGTTAGCATACATATTTTGTTTGTTTATAAGAAGAAATTGTAGTTTTTTAACAGGAAAATGTTCGTAAAAAAATCAGAGCCATGCGAACATTTTGAAGAAAAAAAACAGGGACAGTCGTAGGTATACAGGAAACCCGTTTATTAACAGTTATGAATGTAGGTAGTTGTAAATAAATGATGATTTCCCATAAACTAACAAGACTTCTGTTATTTTACAGGAAAAGTTCTGTAAGATTGATAAAACGGTGAAAAGTTGTAATTTTAAGGGCAAAAAACCCTGTAATTTTACAGTTATTTTTTACAGTGTAAAAGTGATAGCCGGACGTCAATCACTTTTATATTATATTTTGAAAGCAAATTTCACAACAATGAGAGCATTTGAATGGGAATTATTATTATTTCCCATGTTTTTGTTAATGATCTTTCACATGGAATTGAAATCAACCAAATCAGTTACAATTAATTGGGGGGGGGGGGGGGGCACTTCGGAAAATACCAATACTCAACACTCCCTTTAACCTGTTAATAACATTGTTGCGGACATAATCGTATTGAAAAGATAGACACATGGGCTTTACAATGATACCAAATTTGATAAGTTTAATTCATTTGAGCACGCTACAATCTTCGATATAACTTGAACATTAAAAATACGACACAAGAGTCAAATTCCCCAAATGAATACTTTCGGCCCATTTTGCGACATTTGACTTCCGACTGTCCTCCATTCTGAAACGCACTGCGTTTTCCCTGATTTGAAATAAATGACAACTAATGTACCATTTATAAAGGGAAATCTGCATGCATTGCAATGACACTAAAATGAAAAAATACAATTTGACAATAAGAATGATATAATCGATCAAATTTGAGTTTCCGAACTTTTTTTGAGGGGTTTATTTAAAAACCTCTCTTGTAATTTTTTTGAAAAGAGGAAGCATTAAAAAAAAAATTAACGGCTGGTTCAAAATTATCGAATAATTGTGGGGCCCCACAATTATTACAAATGGTTATGTTTATGGATATTTCAGCCATTTCTGAACCGATTTCGATCAAATAAAGTTCTGTCATTAATTTGACACTCAGTTTTACATTATCTCACACAAAATATATTTTGTGCAGCGCCCTCTATACCAAAACTCAACTATCCCTTTAAGCATCTGAGCTCAATAGAAATTATGGCTTACGGAAGTGATATTGAAATTCTACTCCTAGTCCTGGAGTAGATAACATTCCGGCGGTGAACATACCACTTGCAATCGATAGCATCGCAAGAAAATTCAGTCATTTCTCTCATATCGATCAATCGCCGCTCTGAGGGGGAGATATACCTCTTTTGCGGTGGACATACTGAATTAAGTTGGCATCACATGACTGTGGTTAGCCACTCAATGACTCGTATTTAACCAAGTCAGATAACATAATGTATTGTTCCTTCATTACAGGTGGTCAGTGTCGACTTCGTTTGCGTCTGCCGCTGAATACTTCTAACTGCGATCCCCAGGGTGAGTCGCATGCCGACGGCACGGTATGCGATTTCTACTGCCACGCCGAATGGGGAGAACGTTCATGGATACTGGAAGGGAACGAACAACTCACGTGTGTAGATGATGAATGGTCTGATCAGGTGCCAGTGTGTAAAGGTACGACTTTTGTTTTTAACATCATTATTCTATAAACATTAATAGTGGTCCAAAATACAGCTGAAAACTGCTTATCTACTGAAATATGAAAGTCAATATGAGGCCTAATTTTGGCAATCCTAGCAAAATCTTCTTCAGTCTCAGAGGCAAACTAACATTATACTAAAAATAATAAACTATAATCAAAAACTATAGAATACTAGTGGTCAAGCTCACCCCGCGACGTAGTCTAGGTATCTGGACTCTATTTTACTCCTTTTCTCTCACATCTCGTTTCCCCCCCCCCCCCCCCCCCCCCCCCCCCCACATATCGCACAACGAAATTGTTTGCGCAAAGCTGATAGACAATTCCATTCAATACAATACTGCCTTCTATCCAAAAGATAGCTCCTGAACCATAGACGGCGTGATTCACAAGCTGATAGACATGGAACACAATTTAGAATCTAAACTACCCGCGACGCCGTGTGCGTCCGCATAGGTTCATGTGGGCGAGAGCACGATCACGACCCAGGACCAGCGCTAGTTCCACTGGCACTATATTCATGAAACCCTGCTAGGTAATAGTTCCTTGCTAAAAGTGTATCTTAAATGCGCAGTTTGGGGGCAACAAACATTTTTCCTAGTCCCCAACTAGAGTTAGCTGGGTAAGCTTTAGGTAGGCTACCCACTAAGTTAACCCTATAGTAAGCAACTAAAATAGCTTGTGTTTCTTTCGTTGCCATGCCATCCGGAATAGACTTAGCCATGGGCGTCGATCTGTCATTGATACC
>JBAMJV010010747.1:0-27500 GCA_037951105.1 Echinarachnius parma | reverse complement strand
AATTAGGTCAAGTATGATTTATTAAATTAATATCTTAGAAGACTTCGGTGATAATATGGATATTACAATTAAAACTCAGTGGCATTTCGCAATCTTGGATATTGCATCAAGGTTAATTTTACACTTGGAAATAAATCTCTAAATATTGATTTATTAGTTGTTTTATTATGATTTATCCCATTCCATAATGTAACAAAGCAAATGATCGTATATAATTATCCTGAGGACAAATACAAACTTGTGTATTAGTTTTACAAAGTACTATGACGAAGGAAACAAATCCACACCGTCTAAACATTTTCCTCGTCAAAGTAAATTTAACAAATTTCAGAATGCACTCTTAGCGATAATCAGTAAAAGGAACGACTTATTAGCCTTCCCTGTATTTTCTAATTACGCTTTAAATGTTGTTCCAGTTGAAGCAGTTCATTCATACCATCAAGATCAAGATCAAGATCGAGATTTGTAATGTCAGTGAATTACGAAGGCTTTTTGAACCTCCTTTGAGTAACTTCTTATGCCTGTATAGGTGCTTTAACCACCCATTCATACAGCACCGATGTAAATTATGCAGCACATTCAAGTGTGCCGATACGAGCTAATTAATTAAACAACATCACTTCAGTACCATATTGCCGATAAAGCTGATAAAGCGACAACTAATGCCACAGTCACAAATGATCCGGGCGCCGTACGATTTTTCTCCTTACGGCGGATTTTCTACGATTTGGGGAAATCGTGATATCGTACGATGTCTGTGGTATTTTAAAGTAGCAGTCAGATATTCTCCGGGCCCCGTACGATGACCTTTGTCTTAAAATAAAACATAAATCGCACGGCCCCCGTGAACACAAACTAAGTGCCCGTACGGGTGCCTTACGTACTCTTACGGTGACTCCACGGTACCCGTACGATTTGAGTGGCCAAATATTCAGTCTCAAAATCGTACGATATTCGAAAAAAAGGCTGCGATGTCCGTGCTGTGCCCGTGCGATGCCCTTGTGGTGCCCGTGCGATGCTCTCTACGATGTGCCTACGGGCTTACGGCAAGTAAAACATCGTACGATGCATTTTTTTTTTAAACTCCGCGTTAAACAAATTTTTGACATCGTACGGCGAGGAAAAATGCAACGGCGACCGTACGATAGCCACGGCACCCTTGCGGGCGCCGCAAGATTCGGTTTCTTCCAATATATAAATAATTGCAAGGAGTAATCATAAATGATTGAGAAGGAAGAATAATAGTAGGCGTAGCTTAATAAGCAATGTTCCTCCTTGCATTTCCTTGCATGTTCCGGCTTGCATTGTTCGTAACTCCTTCCCCATGAATACTTGAGTACAAAGGGCCGAGAGATTGGCTTGCCAATGACCTGAACTGGATCTGTCCTTAATCACACGGTCCCCGTGGCCTAGTGGTTAAGGCATCGGCGTTCCAAGCCGGAGACCCAGGTTCGAGTCCTGGCGGAGACCAATTTTTCGACCAGTGCCTTTTTTCATTTGGCGGATTAAAAGGAGGAACATTGCTTATTAAGCTACGCCTATACTATTATTCTTCCTTCTCAATCATTTATGATTACTCCTTGCAATTATTTATATATTGGAAGAAACCGAAGCTGTATGTATTAGTTCACTTCTCGCTTATATATATATGTCCTAACTAATACTTGAATCACTATTGTGATCCAGCTGAAGTAAAGGCGGCTTGCATTGTTCGTAACTCCTTCCCCATGAATACTTGAGTACAAAGGGCCGAGAGATTGGCTTGCCAATGACCTGAACTGGATCTGTCCTTAAACACACGGTCCCCGTGGCCTAGTGGTTAAGGCATCGGCGTTCCAAGCCGGAGACCCAGGTTCGAGTCCTGGCGGAGACCAATTTTTCGACCAGTGCCTTTTTTCATTTGGTGGATTAAAAGGAGGAACATTGCTTATTAAGCTACGCCTACTATTATTCTTCCTTCTCAATCATTTATAATTACTCCTTGCAATTATTTATATATTGGAAGAAACCGAAGCTGTATGTATTAGTTCACTTCTCGCTTATATACATGTATACTGTATATATATATATATGAACGTTTCTTTATACCTCATGAGTTCGTTAATGTTGTTTTGATGTTTGCAAATATTGTTGCAAATGACACTGCAACTCAGCTTGAAGCTGTGAATGTGACATTTTGTTGAATAAAATACCATAATTTTTAAAACTTACCAGGTTGGAATTTATTCGCCTCCTCAAAGATCATCTCCTTTAGTTTCTCCTTTGGTAAGTCATCTAATTCAGTCTCAAATGTGAATGGCTTCTCTGCTACAGGCTGGGAAATTGAATAGATGTAAAACGTTGTTCATTAATTTCAGCCAAAAAGTAAACATTTATGTAATGTGTACAATTATATAACCATTGGACCACTACCTCACCCCAACATTTAGAATGTCTGCATTTTTAAATCATACTAAATGACTACCCAGAAATGATTCAAAGATCATCTCCTTCAGTTTCTCCTTTGGTAAGTCATCTAGTTTGTTCTCTATGTGAATGGCTGCTCTGCTACAGGCTAGAAAAATGAATTGATAGACAAAAACCTTTCTACTTAGTCTGCAGCATATCTAATTATATTCATGAAGCAAACCGTTAATGTTATGTATACAATGAAGTAACCATTGGACCACTACCCCACGCCAACATTATTATTCTTAAACATATAAACATCATTTGCTTCAATGTTTGTTAACCATTTTCTTTTCAATGTTTAAATCATCTGATTACATCACAGAGTATATGCATTGGTTGCTCTTGGATATGTAATAGCCACATTCTCTTCATGGGCACATCATTATCTACAAATATGACAAAATGTGAATGGATATAGCAAAACCCTGCACTTGTTGGTTAACATCAAAAATTAGATTTTCAAGCCATGAGAAAGGCCTTATCACAAGCTTTCATTTGATGCCTTTCTCTAAAATTCCTTCCTTCAAAACATGAATTACCAACAAGTGCAGGTTTTTGCTATATCCAGTCAAAAGTTTCTTTGGTATCTGTTCAGGGGGGTGTTTCACAAAGATCCTAAGTTGATCGTAGCACTAAGATGGTCTTAAATATTATGGAAAGCCATTAGTGTCTTGAAACATTTTTAAAAAGTTATGTTGAAATGCATAAAATGTTGATTCAAATCATATATCAAAGAGATTCATGATCTTCACATAAAATTCATGAAATCTCTTTGAAAATTAGAAAATATATATGATTTGAATCAACATTTTATGCATTTCAACATAACTTTTACAAAACTGTTTCAAGACACTAATGGCTTTCTATAATATTTAAGACCATTTTAGTGCTAAGATCAACTTAGGATCTTTGTGAAACACCCCCCAGGCTTGGTATCGTGAGGGTTAAGACGATTGAACTAACCTCATCATCAGGATCATAGTACTGTTCCAGGTATGGATGAGCGAGGGCCTCCTCCACCGTTATCCTCTTGTCTGGATTAAATGCAAGCATGCGCTCCAGGAAATCAAGTGCTATTCAAAGAAAAGTGTAAATTCAAATTAGTTCAAAAATATAATCATAATGGTTAATGTATTCCCAATCTAAGGCTTCCTACATCGTTATCCTCCTTTCTGAGTTGAACGCAGGCATGCACTCCAGGAATTCAAGTACTATTCCAAGTACTTAGTAAAACAAATCACAAGTGTGAAATATTATCAGTTACAAAAATATAGTTCTTCGTCCTAAAAATATGGACATGGTACATAATTTCCATCCTAAGGATCACAATGCCTATTTAAGGTATTGGAGTTATGGCTTCCCCCACTATTATCCTCATCAGTATGCGCTTGAGAAAATCAAGTGCTATTCCAAGAAAAGCAAAAATACAAGTGTAAATTCATATCTTTTACAAAAATATGTTTGTTTTAAACCTTCTTCATAAGTAAGGTATGGATGAGCAAGGGCTTCCTCCATCGTTATCCCCAGAGAAATACAATACTAGAAAAACGAGAAGCCCAGCTGAATATAATGTTTTAACCGACAGGTCACACTTTGTAAATACCATGAAGGAGAAGTAATAACGGGTACAATATACATTTTACTGATGTACCTAGGGAGCAAAGGGGGTTTTACAGACATGGAATGTTATAAAAGGTTGGGGCCCAGAATTGTCTTCTATGACCTTGTAGAAGCACAATCTAGGTGGACAACCTCGCGAACTAGCTACTGGAAGGCCACGTAACACATATGAAGGATTTTACCCCTACTTTACGTTAAAAGCGCCTTTAATCCTTAGGGTTTATGAATGCCCTATTCTGGTATTTTCACGATTACACCCAAACGCATGCTGCTATCATCACATTTATTCGGACATGTCTTTCATAGATAGGTGTGCATCTTTTGATACCAAATTGTGCCTTTTTACTTCTATGGTTTTTAAGTCACGTGTATGTATTTGTCACGTGTAAGACATATAATATGAAATTTCACATAGCTTATGGACAAAAATTCGTGGAAATTGTGCAGATTATAGAATGACAAAAATATGTATCTGTAAAACCCTATACATGTTAGATGGCATAATGATGAAAAACAATACACTGGCAAAACAAATAATAAAACAATACAAAACAAAATAATTTGAAACAAAGAAATACATAAGAATTATAATTGTAATAATTATGATGATAATAAGGTTGATGTTATGAAATAGCGAACGTTCCGTGTTTTGACGATCGCGATGCATCATTATTATTACCCCCAGTCATTATATACATACTGCAATCAATCCAGCACACCATGGGCGTAGCATTGATACCTATTCATCAGGGGGTGATCTATTCATTCATCCCCCTGATGAATAGGTATTACGTAAGTATCTACGCCCATGCAGCACACACAGAGTGAACATTTCCACTCACATGGGAGTGCAAGGGAGTTGTTAAGGCTAGCCTGATGAAGATCAAAAAAGAGGGACAAAACTACAAAGTGACCAATCAAACCTCAATTATCAGGCTACATTATCACAGATGCCAATATGACATATTATAATTCAATAGACCGCTTCTGTAATGTATGCACATAATATGCGTATGACGTCAGACTCCCCGTTGGCAAGCTTAACAATAGTAACTAGGTCCGGCAAGCTCCGGCAAACTTAGCTTGCCGGACCTATACTATTGTTATGCTTGCCAACGGGGAGTCTTACGTCATACGCATATTATTTGCATACATTACAGAAGCGGTCTATTGGTGTGAAATACACTATACTATAAGTGTAGATATGCCGATGTAAACTTAAGCATTTGTATGAATGATATCGCTCTAAAACTAAACGTCATTTACGATCATATACATTTATGTAAAGTACACCATCCGCTAAGAAGTAACAATGATGTGCTCGATAAAATGGTCCAAGTCTAAGATGTCAAATGGCATTACATACAGTCATGTAGTTCTTGAACCATATATGTTGTGCAGTTGACAGCTAACACATGAACTGCCCTGAGCTTCCTCAGTGAGAACAGTATTTGAGTGAACAATGTAATGGTTAATGAGTCCTGGAGACATGTGCAGTCACCTGATACAACCATAGCCGTTTAAACCATCAACCTGACCAGTTCGAGGATTCAAATCTTTGGAAAGCTGCCATATACAAGCTGTTTAATAGTGATCCATCTTGAAGATCTTATCCCAATAAAGAACATGCTTCTCCATAGCAGTTTACGTCACCATCAATGACAAGAATGCAATGTCACGGATTCAAACAGTATATGTTGTTCTTAATGTAAAGTGCTCATTCATGATAATATGAGTCAAATACAAATTATTATTGTGTGGACTTGTTGAAACAATGATGTACCAATACAACCTAAAAGGGTACGATGGCTCAGAAAATGGCCTACAACATTAACACATATCGTAACATTGTAAGCTTAATGTATAAAGATGTAGAGTATGTTTGTCTTTGGTAGGATTATCATTTGGTATCATGATTGTTTATTTCCATGCCCATTACTTTGTTTGATTTTATTATCGTGTACATGAATACAAATAATCTTCCTACTGAACAAATTAAGAATAATTCGACTGAGAGTTGAGGTAGCGCTACTGCCTTTGCCACTTCATTTATTTTCCCGTATCTTTCCCTACACCTACACATAGGAGAAACAATTTGCACTCATTGCTGGCTTCTGTATTAATTCAGTATTAATATTGGTAAAATACATAACACACATACAAAAGGTATTAGTGCATTTTTGTCAGTAGTATCATTACATTGTTATGAGTAAGAAAATCACTTTATTCAACTGTTTACATTGTAATATATTCTAGAGAGCGAGTTACTTTGTTGACAGGTGCACAAATTAATAAGTGATTAATAAAATGTGTATTAGTGTGATATGATATGTCCACGACGTGATGTGTGATAATGTCATGTTAATTGGATGTTTTTTGGGCTGAGATATGAACACAAAAGCAAAGTGATATTCACTAACTCATTGCACTTACTGTGTACACAGCATAAATTATCCTGTATACAATTTCACAGAGACACACTTCAATCGTAAATATCTTTTGAACGAAATGGAAAATTGAAAAACCAAAACATGTCCCGTGCTTTTATTGCTAAATGAATATGATAAGGTATGAAAGAACCACTAGAGTGTCAAGTAAGTTTTGAGCATTTGGACAATGTTACTATTAAAGCCTATTTATATTTTTATTTTATTAGGTGGGCTGTACATCATACAGACCACCTCATAATTTCGTTAGAATTGCCTTTATTTATTTATTTATTTATTTATTTATTATTATTCTTTATTTTTCTTATTTCCAATCACTTTTTTGTTACCACGATAACTTGAAAATGGCTCAATCAAGTGCCTTGAAATTTGGCACACATATATATAGGCATATGGACAAAGCAAAATAAGGTTTTGAACCCTGACCTTGACTGATGACGTCATCTAGGCGCCATTTTGTAAAATTTTCTGAATATCTTCTCATGATCATATCTTCATAACGAAAAGTTGTTTCTCATTCATATTTATCATGATCAAGGTCAATATCCGTCCGGTCAATTTCAGGTCAAAAAACGCGCGCGCATGCGTACGTGCGCGCGTCAGCGCGTGCGCAAAATTTTAAAATGTTCAAAATCGTCGCAAATTCATTTTGGATACGTTTTAGGCCATTTTAAGCATTTTACGAAAAAACGCGCACACGCGCATGCGCGCGCGTTTTCGCGCGTACTGGCATTTTGCAACATAGAATCGCCGAATTTTCTCTGTTATCATATTTAGCCCATCTTTCCAAGCATTTTGATACCTTGTTCACCTTTTTCTGACTAGTAAAAACGCAATGAGCTTCCGTTCAAGAAACATATCCGTGCGCGCGAGCTCTTGTAATACATAGCATATATGGGCAAAAACATGCCTATACAAAATTCATTGTAACTCTTCAGAATGGATGGGAACTCCCAAGTTTTTTTTCATATTTGGATAGATTATGAGTCGGAGATATGATTTCATGTCTCATTTGACCCTCAATTAACTCATGGCGTCATCATAATGGCCTCCGAACTCAAAATTTCAATTTGCATATTATGACGTCAGCATATTTTTGGAAAATTGATTGTATCTCTGTAAATATTGATCGATTTTCTTCCAAATTTTGATATGTTCTAGCTGAGACAATTCTCTACAAATGTGATAATCACGATTTTTCATTTTGACAAAGGCATCATGGCGTATTTTTGCGATTTAAGGAGGCATGTCATTTTTTAACATTTTGCGTGTATTCTCTATGGGACATGACTTTTTTTCAAAACTGGATTCTACATTCCCGTCTTTCGCGACCAATATCTTCTTCGTTTTAGCTTCGTTTACGCTGAACTTCGAGTATGTTGTAGCTGAGACAATAAGCTATCTCAAATGAGCCCTTGATTATGTCTTTAATTTTAGTTCGACCAGCCCACCTATACTTGTTCTAAACAAGTATTACAATTCTAGTTTATATTTGTACTCCATAATCTATACTCCGCACAAAAAGTTCCGCAATCGAGGTTTGCGCATTAATAACTTTTCTATTAGGTTATTACCATTGATAAATATGGTATCATTGGAAAGCGTGAATTCTCCCCTTTACATTGATATAACATTTGCTATGAGTATTTCATCATGAAATGTGCATTGCATCCAAATGTAGGGCAAAGTCAAAAGTGAAATGTTGCAAAATGCACTGATTCTGTCAACAAAGGGCCTTCCTTTTGTTTGAAGATTAAAATGTGGCTTGAATGCCTATTACGTTATTACCATTCATAAATTTGGTATCATTGGAAAGCGTGAATCCTCCTCTTTACATTGATATTATTGTAATATTATTGTAATAGCGTAATAAAAAAGTTACTAATGTGCAAACCTAGATTGCGGAACTTTTTGTGCGAGGTATATATCTATTTTCCCTATTCTACATGTTATACATTTCATTATCAAGATCTGAAATCAAACATAGTTTTACCTATGTAATGATTTAGTAAAATCAGATACCAACAATACACTATTAAGAACTAATATTCTTATGTTATTGTTTTTTAATTTGTTATATGTTTTATAATGTTTTATAATTATTTAATTTCATTTTAAAAACTTTCAAAAATAACATTGAATGCCATTTGAAGAATTCCAAATACAAATTGTGTAACTTTTTAAAAAGTCGAACATTTCAATGCGTTTTTGTACATAAATGAACGTACAATTATTTGTTGGTTGTATGACACGCGACTTAAAATGAGACGTGACACATTAACCGAAGATATTATGCAGTCAAATCTGGTATCAAAAAATGCACACGACTCAACAGAACACGGATCTGAAGCAATTTGATGATATCATAATGCTTGTTAGTGTAATTGTGAAAATAGCAGAGACAAACCTTCATGAACCCCAAGGATTTAAGGCGCTATTGACGCCCGGGGGGGGGGGGGGGGGGGGGTCACTCCCAACATGACTGGCTACGCACCCGCGTCAGAAAAAAAGCGTCGAAAGGGTATCATTTTCAGCTATACGGCGTCGTCGACGTTTTTCCTTAAAAAGGGGTGTTTTTCAAGCACTGATCGCACAAAAACCTAAAAAAGGGTACCTTTTCAGGTTTACAGGTTTCGACGTTTTTCTACAAAAGGGGTCCCTTTTTAGCTACCGTAGCTCAGTACTAGGTTTTCGAATATTTTTATTTCTGCGGCTGTAATATATGTGTGCATGAATGTTGTGTGCGTGTATACGCGTAACAAGTGCGCTACATGCGTTGCGCTATTCACATGCATTACAGTGGTCGCTAGTTCAGACGGTATTTTCAGCATAAACTTCCAGTGATCTGAATATATTCGAAGCTGCGACGCGTCAGAGCCACGAAAGAGCGTTTTATACGACTTTAGGATGAAGCCATCGAAGGATAAGGAGTCATTTACCAACCGAGAATCGGCATTTATTGATACATTTTGTATCTAATACTATGGAGACGGGCTCGTAAGTAAAATAGTAATAAACGGTGGCAACGAATGTGTTTGCATACATTACAGCTGGTACTCTGGTGGTAGGGGCCTAGTGCCACTAACTCTAGCCCGGCGATCTGGGCGATCTTCTTCTTCTTCTTCTTGTATAATCTGCCTCCTTCAACTTGAAGATTCTTGCAAACGTTGTGTGTGTGTGTGTATACGCGACGTGCATAGTTCATATTCTTACCTGCAAGTCCAAACTCATTTATAAACAAAAACAAATAAAATAAATAAAACAAAATTAACGTATATACAAGTTCAGAAAGGACTGTATTCAGGACAATCTTAGCCACGACTTTCCAGCAGATGGCGACGGAAGGCATCTGTAGACGGGGCAGAGGCGATACTCTCGGGTAGAGTGTTCCATGCTCTCACAGTCCTCGGGAAGAATGATTGTTTGTGGTCCTCGAGACGAGAGTAAGGGACTTGGTATCCTCCTGAGTGGACACGAGTATATCCGATTACCGGTGTGATGTAGGTTTGGGTCGGGAAGGGAACTACATCGCTGAGTCTGAGGGCTGATAATTATTCTGGAGCACCCATTATATCAGTTATATAAACTAACTATATAAAACACATTATTGAAGGATACAAACTTCCTTTTACTGAAACTGAGAGATCACTTTTCCTAGCTACAATATAATTATAAATGATAGTTGTTTATTGTAGAATTGCAATTCTATTTCTAGGCTGAAAAGATTATTCAAATTGATTGTTTGTGTCACTGAGCTGAGTCACTGACATCACCGAGTGTGGGTCTACTCCGTTGAACCCTCTGAGTGACATGGGTCATGCTATGGCCATGCTCATGAGCCGATGTATGAGTGCACTTCTAAGTAACCATGTCCATGAGGAGGATGAGCCGATCCTGATGCCTTTCGAGCTGCCACTTGAGCCAGATGGATCCTTGACGTTGTCGACAATCATCGCCCAGGCCCAATGACCGGTGACCGGATGGTGGATGGCACGACCTGCTGATTGTAATGTGTTGAGTCATTTAGATTCAAACACTTTTTTTCTTTTATGGGTTTACCGTATAGTATTCAGCAAAAAGGTAAATTAAGCATTTTGCGTCACTCGAGTCGAGGTTTTAAAACCATTATGCCATTTTAACAATTAAGGGGTGTTAACTTTAAAATGTGCATTACGCCTTTTAGGCTCCATTCAGAAAAGGTGCGATACATACGCCATTTAGGGTAAATTTCAGAAATGGTGCGATACGCCATTTTTGCCCATTAGGGTCCATTTTTTAAAAAGTGCGATACGCCATTTTTGCCCATTAGGGTCCTTTTTTTAAAAGGTGTGACACGGGTGGGTAGCACTTGTGTATGAGAGTGACCCCCCCCCCCCCCCCCCGGGTATTGACGTACATTATGGGTTAAATCGTTTGTACGCGTTTTGAGGACTTCCAGTAGCTAGATCGCGAGGTTGTCCACCTAGGTTGTGATCCTAGAAGGTCCTAGAATACATTTCTGGTGCATAACCTTTTATAACATTCCATGTTTGATATCATAAAAAAGGGGGTGTTTGCTCCCTGGGTAATGTGAAATGTTCAAGTTTCTCATATTTGGACAATTAATAAATTACCAAATATGTTTTGTTATACAGTGGAACCTCAGCTCTGATATAACAAAACCTAAATATCCAGGTCATTTTCCTGGTACAAGCTCTTTATATTATTATTATTGTTACGCTGATGTAACACGAAACCTGATATAACAAGGTAATTTTATGGTCCCAAGATGCTCGTTGTAACGAGGTTCCGCTGTACTATGAAGGGTAACAATTCAATCTCAAAATAAATACCTTTTGGGTCTGCTCTGGGGAAGAGGGACGGCAGAGGAACTTTGGGTTTGCATGGCAACCCCTCCAGGTACTGCCGCGCCTTGACATTGATGATGCAGTTGAGGTCCTCCTTGGACGGGGAGCCGAGGAGTCCCAGAATGTGATTCAGCTGGTCCAGGTAGTGCTTCCCCGGGAAGATGGGTCTGTTGCCCAGCATCTCAGCCAGGATGCACCCAACGGACCAGATGTCAATAGACTTGGTGTACCCCTTGGAGTTCAGCATGATCTCCGGTGCGCGGTACCATCTCGTGGCGACGTACTCCGTCAGGAAACCGGTGTGGTCGTGGTCGGGGTCGGCAATTCGCGCTAGACCAAAGTCACAAATCTGCAAGACAGAGAGAAAAAAAGAGTAGAGTTTGATGTTAGGATATAAAAGGAGGTGGTATAAGTTTAGATGACAGATTTGGATAAAGACTGGAGATTAGCATGATCTCTGGTGCGCGGTACCATCTCGTGGCGACATACTCTGTCAGGGTGTGGTCGTGGTCGGGGTCGGCAATCCGCGCAAGACCAAAGTCACAAATCTGCAAGACCGAGAAGAAAAAAAAGAAGAATGTGGAACAGATTAGAATTGCATACAAAGTTCTCAGAAAGAAGTACTTAGTTGAGCATGATCTTGAGTGGTCGGTACCATCTCATTGTGATGTACTTCGTCAGGAAACCGGTGTGGTCGTGGATCGGCGCAAGACCAAAGTCACAAATCTGCAAAACAGAAAGGAAGCAAAGGAGCGGTGTTAAGTTTTAGGGTTAATGGCGGGTTTATAATAGCTTCTGACCACTCGGGCAATGAGAATTAAGGGTTTTCAGGTAATGCTGTTAGGTAAAGAAAAAATCACGGATCGTTCTCGGATCGGTAGAATTTAAAATCGCTAACGAGATTCTCGGATCGGAGAATTATGGCCAGTTCTGGCATAATCATGCTTTCTGGCATAATTTTGACCCTTTTGGCATCTGGCATTATGCCTGGCATAATTTTACGAATTCTGGCATAATTTTACTCTTTTTAGCATAATTCTGGCTTGAAGATCCTGGTCTAGGCCTCGGAATTTGTGGTCTCGCCTCGAAAATTTGGGACTGAACCTGGTCTCGGTCTCAAAAACGTCGAAAATTCTCAGTCTAGGCTTCGAAAAATTTCTACGACTACCCCCCCCCCCCGCTTACAGGATTTTTCTCAACCAATGGGTCCTGGTCTTGGCCTCAACATTTCCTGGTCTCGGTCTAAAAAATGACTCTCGGCTCCGAAAGAGGGTTTGGCATAATTTTCGCTGCTCTCCTAGCATAATTGTATTTTTTTCACTGGCCACACTGAATTCGGATCTCGGAAAAAAATAATATTGCAATTTGCTCTGAAAAAAATGCAGCGTTGTAGACTTATCTTTCTTGTTTTATATGCCAATAATATTAACAATGTTGACGCTTTGAGGCATGCACATATCAATCTTTACAGAAAAACAGTTACAGACTATTCAGAATTAACTAAGTTTCGCAAGAAAAGTATTTTTCCGAAATGAATTGGGCCTAGAAATCGATCGTTTGTTCAGCATCGCGCCACACATTCACAGAACTCAGCCGGCCAGTCACGGGGAAACATCACATGTAAATTTGTACGATCTTCTTGGTGAGAGCCTTCAAAATCACTTACATGATAACATGGCATTTGAAAGCTGAACAGATTAAAAAAAATACCCCCAAAACAATGAAAAACTGCGCTGAATATATCGATAAATTTCCAAAGCACGTTCGTGAGGGAAGGTTGAAGTAGTTACGGTACCGTTAGCAGCAAGTTTTCGGGCCGCTGCACTGCTGGCATGTTTCATGCATATTCGCTCGTGTATGGGTCTTTGTTTCATACGCCGGATTCATCCGTGATCTGTTATGTATAGTTGTTATTTACCGATTTTTTTAGTAGTTGTTTGCATTGCTTTGGGGCTCAGTTTGTTTCTGTTCAGCTTTTAAACGCCATGCAAGCATGTACATGTAAGTAGAATATCAAAACATTTAAACATGGTGCAAATAACCAAAATACGTATTTTGAGCCACTTTTAGAATGCACTGGCTGATCAGCTCGATCATACAGATATACATCTGAAGTCTCCCCGAGAGTGTCGGCCTAACTTTGTGTGCATTTCCGTCGGCAATATCGTTCAAATGACTAGCAATTTTGCGCATCCTGTTCAATTTTCGACTGCGAAACGAATTAACGAACCAAGAATTTCTCCAAAATAACCACTCATAAAGTAAACAATATTGATTCCCCCATTCTTTATTTAAATTACACTACTTAATGGACTGTCAAACATACACATTTTCAATTATTACTGGAGAAAATGGGTCGGCAAAATCTTCCGATATTTTCTACCGAGAAAATTTATTTCTCGGATCCGTCTCGGATCCGGCTCGGAAGCGATTATCGCCGGGAAATCGGATCGTTCCCGGATCGGATAACAGCATTAGTTTCAGGGACGAGCACCGTACGAGGGTTTTCTATAGCTCAGTCGGTAGAGCACCGGTCTAGCAATCCGGAGGTCTCGGGTTCGAATCCCGTTGGAATCCCATTTTCTTTGCCCTTTTTTAATCACAATATATTTCTGGTCAGTTTCTCTATATGTTTGAATTAAGTTTAGATTATACGACTTGGATTCACAGATAGGATGGAGTTGAGTATGATCTGTGGAGTCAATTCATTCAATTTCTAGTGTAACTAGATGTTTACATTTCTTTGCACTAATGATTTGTTTATATGTGATATACTGTCCATGTATTTCAAGGTTATTACATGTAACCATCACAATTTAAGCCACAAAGGCTGATTGGAGTTTGCAAAAACCAATTGGGAGAAAAATATAGATCACGTCCCCAAGGAAAGAAGAGTGGTGTCTTCATGGCATGCAGTCATTATACTTGTCATATATATATGTCAATCGTCGTTACTCAATGTATTCCTCATAACCCTCAAAGCCTTTCATCCATGAAGCTATGAATTTGACTGCATAATGAAATGCACGTACCATAGGAATTCAATTTATAGAAGGGTTACATTTTTGTGGTCATCTTCTAAGGTATTAACTGCATACATACAGTCAAATTTGTGTACAATGACCACAAAACCGAAAGCAGAAAAGTGGCACTGTAGACAGGTGCTTAAATACCTTGTTTTTCTCTGCATAGGGCATGGGCGTCGATACTACGTAATACCTATTCATCAGGGGGGGATGGATGAATAGATCATCCCCCCCTGATGAATGGGTATCAATGACAGATCGACGCCCATGGCATAGGGTCACTTCTTGTGGCCACTATAGACAGGTTGGCTTATGTAGGCAGGTTGGACTACATATCATACCCCTTTAAATGACTCCTTAAGTTCACATACAAAGTAATTTGCCTAATTCCAAGTTATGTATCTCGCAATAGCGATAATTATAATATCTTAGTGCAAATATAAGGATCGTGGTCAAATTTGCAGTGTTACACAAAGTACAGGGCAAATGCTATGTTGTTTGCATTAGATTATGTGATCATATTCCTGAATGGTGTGGTGGGTAAAACAATGTTCTATTATATTTCAGCACACACAGAATTACCAGAAGCATAACATGGATGAAACCAATTAGGGGGGAAACCGTGGTGTGGGGGGGGGGGGGGGGGAGGGGCATCATTAGCAATACATATAAAATATATGTTATTTTTTTATTGCTTATGCTACAGAGTGATAACGTTCAGCTTGTGTGTGGGGGGGGGGGGGGGGGGCATCATTAGCAATACATATAAAATATATGTTTTTTTTTTATTGCTTATGCCACAGAGTGATAACGTTAAGCTTGACGGCCCTTGTTAGATTAATATTGCACATGTAGATGCCACAGTGCAATTAAAGTATGTATATCCTTTCCAGATAGGTAGGGACTCCACCCGTGTCTCTATACACTCTCCATCTATTCTTTTCCCAAGCAGTACTAAATGTAATGTTGGTCAGCCAGCATCCCCCCCCCCCCCTTCCACAGAGAGTGACTATGTTCAGCTTGACAGTCCTGGGCCCCGTTGCAGAAAGAGATACAATTGATTGTAAGTTACGATTGATCGTAAGTCAGAAAATTTACGCGTTTCAACCAATCAGATTTGCGCATCTAGAACACGTGATCTGACTTACGATTAATTTCAACTTACAATTGATTGTATCTCTTTCTGCAACGGGGCCCTGGTTAGATTTATATTGCATTCTTGTATCTAAAATGTTAGCCAAGTGCAACTTCCACGCAAAACTGGTAACTATTTTATATGCCAATAAAGATGTAAAATTGTGACGATACATTATGGAATTAGTTCCCCATTGTGACCGGTTGATCGCGTTCAGGAGGTCCGAATTCACGTTTTTGGCGAAAAGAATATATACTTGGCGACTTGGCATTTCAAATGACAGTATGTTTCTGAATGTTAATCTACTATTTTATATGCTCACAGACACACTAGTACAGCACAAAATATTTCACTTGTTATCAAAAGAACAAAGTGTCGAGAGAAGAGAAGAGAACAGATGAACAGAGAAGGAAAGAAAAGGACAAAGGATAGGAAATGAAATTGTCCTTACAAAATAGGAAAAATGTAAACATTTATATTTGCTGCCATCAGCGTATTGTTTTATGTACAGTGTAAACATTTACAAATAAATTCTGCTCACTACAGGTATACAAAATAAAGACAAAATGTGACATGTTTATATATTTCATACCAATAACTTCATGTATAAACTGTACAACTAAATAGCCTTTCTACATATTCCTGTACCATACATTTTTTTTGTCATAAATCCCTTCTTTTGCATAAAGCTCCAACCAATAAAGACAACTTAAATTATTGTAGAAATAAATCAAATTTGACAAAGAAAAACTTTCAATTCTGTACAGTATTTTGCAAATAAAAACGAAAATTAATTCAAAACTCTTTTTGTTTTTCTTCAGTTTTAAATTTCACATAAAACATGCTAGAATGTTAGAGAAAATGGCTCTTATCTACACATGATTATCCAATGGAACATACAGTTTTACAATTCTTTTTGACATTCAATTATCCCAAGACCAGTGAGTTGAGAAGCGATCCGTTCTCATTCAAAGCTGCCATCGTTATTCATCAAATTATGACCGATTTTCAAATGTTCAAAACAAGGACATTTTTAATTCAATTATTTCTACCAATATGGTGTTCTTCAATCAAAGAAAAAATTATGAAGGATGTTAACAAATTCCTTCATCCCACAAGCTTGTAATTTGTAGCTGGTTTGGCAATAAACATTCTCCAAAAAGTTTCCCTCGAATTCCCCTAACTTAAAATAAAATCCTGAATCGACCAAATGCTTGTTTCATCTGAAAGAAATACTGCTATTCTTATTAAGGAATGCAATGAGTAGTTTGTGTTAAATAGAAATTTATAATCAACCGTGGCAAAATTCCAGTCGAGTTAAACTGATTCACACAATCATAAACTGCGTTATAATTCTAACATGCAAACACAATATTCACATGACTACTAGTTCTTCACAGATTGTAAGTGACTTCCGTAAAAAAAAAAAGAAGTAAAGATCATCACTTGTAAATAGTTGTATTTTTCTAGCTAGGTTAAGATTCTAAGTGAAAATTTACAAATATATATCGGTACATAATTGTTGCACAATAATATGTCTTCATTTTTAGTTTCCAAGTATAAACATTATAAATTTCATATACTTTTTTAAAATTTTTTACTTTCATAGCCATGATTTAATAAAATTGTACAAATACACCATTTGTGAAATATATCAAACACACATGCCTTCCACCTTTACCATCACAAGATATGGTAAATATTTGTTCACTTCTTCCATAATCCATATTCAAACGGTGGTCATCAATGTTAGTCCTTGAAATAGCAATTTTTCTCTTCCATAGTAGTGACTTGGTGAACAGTGGTAAAAGTATCCCATTCCTACTAGATTTTGTAATCCCCATACTGGGCTCACCAGGTTCCCATAAGCCATGGGTTTTGTTAACAAAACATGAGTGTATCTCCATGAAAAGTGGCGAGATGAACCGTTTCATCCATTAGGAAGCTTGTCACCATTTTGACATAACATTATTAGTACCTAGGGATTCATAAGTGTGACTCTGGCACCATTAAATGATTTAGAATCTACACAAACTCTTTCACAAAGAGTGAAACCGATACCAAAATCTGCTCCTAAATATCAACTATATATTATATTTTGTTGTAATTTTTTATTACTATCAAGGGGGGGGGGGGGGGGAAATGGCAACAAGTTGTAACAGTTTGAATTGACAGTATTGACAATAGTTTTCAAACTGACAAAAATTAAAAAAGTGTCATCTCTAAACCAGTATTGTAGGACATCCTTAGAAAGGAAGCCTGTATTTGTTTTTGTTTTTCTCACTAAATTGCTTTCAAAATGTTTGGGGAGGGGGAGTCCTTAATTCTACTATAGATTGGGAAGGGGATGGGTAGCAACATCCAATTGAATCTTACTGAAGAGATTATAATACCACTGCACCGTCACTACTCTTGTCTTCTCTTGTCCGCCAGTTGAGATGTGTTTGCATTGTATCTCCTCACTGTCATGTATATATATAACCATGATATAATCCATTCCCATTTTGCGTTTGTCCACGTGTGGTCGGCACTGTACATGAAATGGCAGTAAGGGAGTCCAGGCTGCTCACTCTTAACTCCCAACTTCTGCAGAGAATAAAAGAACAATAAAAACAACAATTTACATGCCATTTTTCTAAAAATGTAATATACGCATGGTAAAACAAAATTACTATTAGCTTGAATTCTGTTTTCCATTTCCCTTTTCCTGCATCCACATTCGCCAACACTGTATACAAATATGGCAGGCCTATGGCCCATTGGCAGGGGGGGGGGGGTGCTTTGGGTGCGCATGTAACATTTATTAAAAGTCTGAAACTCTTGTTTTTTGCTTTTGGATATATTTTTTTATTCCAATGGCTTTCCATAATATTTAGGTCCAACTTAGAGTTAAGTTCAACTTAGAATCTTTGTGAAACAGGATGATTTATCACATACAGGCAGTATTCTGTTCATTTTTTTTCTGGAATCTAGTAACTGTCTGAATAAACCAAACTCATTCCCAACTCTAGTGAATCTCTTATTTATCACAATATTCAAGAGCTAGGCTAATTTACCATCAGTGCTCGACACAAGCACTTGCCCTATGCCCGGGGCAAAAATGATGTCAGGCAAGTAAAATTACATAAATGGTCTTAATCTCGTTGCCTGATCGGGCAAGTAACATTTCTGTTCCAACTATGAGAGAAAATGTTAGTCCTTATGTGTAAATTTCTCAAGAAACAAGAGAGACATTTGCCAAGCAGATTGAGCTACATATATAGCAGAATTAATTTTGTCTTTTTTGTTCACATTGTTTTTTGGGGCAAGGACATTTTCTGGTCGGGCAAGTCAAATGTTAACATCCCTGATTTTGCTTGCCCGAGCGGGCAAGTAGAAAGAAAAGTAAGTGTGGAGGCTTGTACCATGATAAAATTTAAAGAAATTGTAACACATTTTGTATCGTATCAAAGGATTTCCTACCTGCAACTATTGATCCTCGGCCCGTCATAGGTCATTGCAGGCCCAGCGACCAGCGACTATGCTGAATAAATACAAATCAGAAAAATAAAACTGTCAGCTTACAAAGTACAAACATATTGTTGGTTGAGAAAGAGATGGGCTTTAAGTCACTTTTTGTACTTCCGAGATGATCATGTTCAAAGTTTAAGAAGCATTGTAGAAACCCAATGCTCTCTTGTGTACTTTTCATAGATATTTCCAAAAATTGAAAAAAATGATAGCATGAAAATCTGATATCATATAGAGAAGGCTCCGAAGAGAGTGTGCAGAAATATTATCATTTTCATAAAAACTACTTCTTAAAACTGCTTAATCTACAAAAAAAAAAAAAATCACTTGTGTAATTAAATGTGAGTCAATGGAGCTTTTGATTCAAGCAGAATCTTAAAGGGACTTAGTAACATTGTCCAAATCCTCAAAACTTATGCTACAGTCACATTTGCTCTACGGCGAGCGTACGGCGGCCGTACGCCCCCGAAATCGAGAGAAACGTGCGGCGGCCGCAGAAAATCTGCGGTGGCCACAGGGTCCCCGTACGGCGTAACCGTATATTTTACAGGCCGTAGGGGTCGCCGTAGAATTATAACTAAAAGTTATAACTCTTTTTCATTTCTACGGTCGCCGAAGCAATTATACACGCCGTAGCCATGGTTACCACTCCTATACTATATAGGGGTGTAGCTGTAGCGTCAGTCTGGCCGCACGGTTGCCGTATGGCCCCCCTGCGGTCGCCTTGCGGTCGCCTTGCGGGCGCCTTGCGTCTGCCTTGATATTTGTTCAAATAACCTACGGCAACCGCAGGGACGCCCTAAGGCGACCGTGCGTCATCGCTTTAAAGGCCGTACGGCAGCCGCAGATTTTCTGTCTCCACAAATTAAAGATACGCCGTGGCAAATGTGACTGCTAATGCATGTGACCGTAACAATTCTACGGCGGCCCTATTTTTGTAATTGGCCGTAGAAATTTTAGACCGTACGGCCGCCGTGTCAAATGTGACTGAGCCATTACTTGGAACTATAGTGGTTCTCTCATACATTATCATATTCATATTAACAAAAGCACTGGACAGGTTTAGGTTTTTCAGATTTACATTTCGTTCAAAAGATATTTACGATTGAAGTGTTCAGATATGAAATTGTCAATGGGATAATTTCATGCCGTGTACAAATTAAGTACAATATGAGTTAGTGAATATCACTTTGCATTTTTGCTCATATCTCAGCCAAAAAACATCCAATTAATGTGAAATTTTCACAAGTTACTTTGTGGACATATACATTTTATTAATCACTCATCACTTTTTGCACTTGTCAACAAAGTTACTAGATCCCTTTAATGGTCATTTTGCCTAAGACGAAGACTCTGCAAGGATTGAAAACTTAGGTCCTCTATTGACTCTCCTATTATTACTATAATAAATCATAAAACAAATCAGTCAAAAAGAGAATAAAAAAAATAAAAATAAACAGCGTTTAAAGAACTTGAACATTTTCTTTAACCCTATTCACCCATCCCTCAAAAATTCAGAACGGTTACAATCTTGAATTATTTAATATATATATGAACGATTCTTTATACCTCGTGAGTTTGTTAATGTTGTTTTGATGTTGGTACATATTGTTGCAAATGACACTGCAATTCAGCTTGTAGCTATGAATGTGACATTTTGTTGAATAAAATACCATCATTTTAAAAACTTACCAGGTTGGAATTTATTCGCCTCCTCAAAGATCATCTCCTTTAGTTTCTCCTTTGGTAAGTCATCTAATTCAGTCTCAAATGTGAATGGCTTCTCTGCTACAGGCTGGAAAATTGAATAAATGTAAAAAGTTGTTGATTAATTTCGGAAAAATATCAAGAAGCAAACTGTTATGTAATGTGCACAACAAAATAATCATGGGACCACTGCCTCACCACAACATTCAAACATGTGCATTTGTCATACTAAATGACTACCCAGAAATGATTCAAAGATCATCGTCTTTAGTTTCTCCTTCAGTCTCAAATGTGAATGGCTGCTCTGCTACAGGCTGGAAAATTAATATACGAAAAATAGTGTTTTGTATTCGTTCAACATATTTTTTGCTCATGAACAAAATTATTATGCCATGTGTACAATCAAATAGGCATTGGACCACTACCTCACCCCAACATGTAGAACTTTTGCATTTTTAATCATACTAAATGATTACTCAGAAATGATTCAAAGATCATCTCCTTTAGTTTCTCCTTTGGTAAGTCATCTAGTTCAGTCTCAAATGTGAATGGCTGCCCTGCTACAGGCTAGAAAAATGAATTGATAGACAAAAACTTTTCTACTTAGTCTGCAGCATATCTAATTATATTCATGAAGCAAACCGTTAATGTTATGTATACAATGAAGTAACCATTGGACCACTACCTCACGCCAACATTATCATTCTTAAACATATAAACATCATTTGCTTCAATGTTTGTTAACCATTTTCTTTTCAATGTTTAAATCATCTGATTACATCACAGAGTATATGCATCGGTTGCTCTTGGATATTTAATAGCCACATTGGGTGGAATTCACAAAGGAGGTTTGTAGGAGGTTTGTACAAACCATGGTTTGATCATGGTTTACATCTATGGAATGCCATTTGTAAACTGATGGAGAAGGAATGTAAACTCCATACTTGTTAACAATGTTGATTTACAATTTAAGGTATGCGAGCAGCATTCCATAGATGTAAACCATTGTCAAACCATGGTTTGTACAAACCTTCTACAAACCTCCTTTGTGAATTCCACCAATTCTCTTCATGGGCATATCATTATCTACAAATATGACAACATGTGACTGGATATATATAGCAAAACCCTGCACTTGTTGGTTAACATCAAAAATTAGATTTTCAAGCCATGAGAAAGGCCTTATCACAAGCTTTCATTTGATGCCTTTCTCTAAAACATTGGAAAATAAGCCTTTTACATACATTATGTGAACTTATAATGCCCATTCCTTCAAAACATGAATTACCAACAAGCGCAGGTTTTTGCTATATCCGGTTAAAAATGTCCTTAGTATCTGTTGAGGCTTGGTATCGTGAGGGTTAAGACGATTGAACTAACCTCATCATCAGGATCATAGTACTGTTCCAGGTATGGATGAGCGAGGGCCTCCTCCACCGTTATCCTCTTGTCTGGGTTGAATGCAAGCATGCGCTCCAGGAAATCAAGTGCTATTCAAAGAAAAGCAAATATTAAGTATTAATTTGCATTTTTAATAAAATATAACTACTTTGAATCTTTAAAACTTTCTTCTGAAAAATAAGGTATGGACGAGCAAGGGCTTTCCCCACCGCTATTTGTTTGTCTGGGTTGAATGCAAGCATGCGCTCCAGGAAATCAAGTGCTATTCAAAGAAAGGCAAATATCAAGTATTAATTTGCATTAATAAAATATAACTATATAACAGGCATGCACTCCAGGAATTCTAGTGCTATTCCATGTACTTAGTAAAACAAATCACAAGTGTGAAATATAATCCGTTAAAAAAATATAATTATTCGTTCTAAAAATAAGGACAGGGTACATAATTTCCATCCTAAGGATCAGAATGCCTATTTAAAGTTTTGGAGGTATGGCTTCCTCTTCTATTATCCTCATTATCCAGGTTGAACGCTTGTATGCGCTTGAGAAAATCAAGTACTTTTCCAAGAAGAGCAAATAACAAGTGTTAATTAACAAAATATTTCTTCTGTAAATACGGACAGGACACGTAAGGTATGGGTAAGCAAGGACTTCCTTCATCGTTATCCACATATAGATATAATACTAGAATAACAAGAAGCCCTGGTCACACCTTGTAAATACCATGTGGGAGGAACAATAAGGGGTACAAATATATGCTAATAAGAACTGTGCAATGTCTGAGTTTCTCATATTTGGACAATGAATAAATTACCATACGGAAATGTTTTTGTTATACCTAGTGGAACCTCATAATATAGAGCTCTAATATAACAATCAACTAAACATATTGATTTGTTGGGGTCACTTTACGTTCAGCGAGCGCGAAATGGTAAAAAATGACAAAGTCACTGTATGCGAGTATACAAACTTACTTTTACAAAGGCTCTAGCTCGGGCAAATTGTATCGTATACAAAATGAACAACCTGGTATAAAAAAAATTATATTCTCAGCTTTCTGAAAATCTTTCTTTCATTTAATTTTGTTTAAAAAAAGCTCCGTCAAAAATGGGATATAAAATTCATCTTTTTTATGATTGCCCTATCTCGCGCACACAAAATTCCCCCGGATTTGCAAAGTTTTCACGTCTTCCACTCTTATTCAATAAATATTATAGGTTTAAAAAAATGAACACTCGGCTATTGAAAGTACAGCAGATTTCCTTTCCATCGATAAAAATTTCATTGATATTGGATAAAAATAATCTCCGTCATTTTTGACATCAAATCAAGCTTTCTATAAAGATTTAATCAATTTCTGGCCTGATAACGCAAATTCATCCAGGTGCATTTGTTTATACACAAAATGCAGCCATCCTCTTCTGAAAACGATAGCATTCGAGCGCTGTTCTGGGTAGGATATTTCCTGTTATTTTGCCTCAACTACCCCAAAAAGTATATAAACTGACAATCAATTTACCTTACATGGATGTGGCTAAATTTTTAGCAATAAATACGGTTTATTAATGTCGAAAATATCAAATTTGTTTGTCGATTTTTATGATATTTAACACTCATTTCACGTACGATCTCTGGAAAATGCCGACATGATCCATTATACGAAATAGGAGTATGCAATGCACGTGCGTGCGTGAGGAAACATTATTGTTAACTTGCACATTTGTTTCATGACGACAGTGATTTCATCTCATAAGTGAGATTTATGGATATCAAATATTAATTTCTAGGCCTACTTTGAAGACCAAAGTCGTTAACCCCCCTTCCAGAACAATGGACGCGTCCTCGTGCCCTTGCTTCTCTAGGCGTGTTCGTCAAGGTCATTACAAGGTGACGGGTAGCACCGCGTATTCTCAATATTTCAATGAACGCGCTGTCATTAAATAGGTTTTTCTTAGCGTTCAAATTCGCTGAAACAAATCCATATGATCCAGGGAATTTTCCCTGGTACAAGCTCTTTATATTATTATTATTGTTACGCTGATGTAACACGAAACCTGATATAACAACGTAATTTTATGGTCCCAGGATGCTCGTTATAACGAGGTTCCGCTGTACTATAAAGGTTAACAATTCAATCTCAAAATAAATACCTTTTGGGTCTGCTCTAGGGAAGAGGGTCGACAGAGAGACTTTGACTTTGTGTGGCAACCCCTCAAGGTAATGCCGCGCCTTGACATTGATGATGCAGTTGAGGTCCTCCTTGGACGGGGAGCCGAGGAGTCCCCAGAATGTGATTCAGCTGGTCCAGGTAGTGCTTCCCTGGGAAGATGGGTCTGTTTCCCAGCATCTCAGCCAGGATGCACCCCACGGACCAGATGTCAATAGACTTGGTGTACCCCTTGGAGTTTCAGCATGATCTCCGGTGCGCGGGTACCATCTCGTGGCGACGTACTCCCTCTGGAACCCGGTGTGGTCGTGGTCGGGGTCGGGGTCGGCAATTCGCGCTAGACCAAAGTCACAAATCTGCAAGACAGAGAGAAAAAAAAGAGTGGAGTTTGATGTTAGGATATAAAAGGAGGTGGTATAAGTTTAGATGACAGATTTGGATAAAGACTGGAGATTAGCATGATCTTGTGTGGTCGGTACCATCTCATGGTGATGTACTCCGTCAGGAAAACCGGTGTGGTTGTGGATCGGCGCAAGACCAAAGTCACAAATCTGCAAAACAGAAAGGAAGCAAAGGAGTGGTGTTAAGTTTTAGTACAGAGAGGAATGCGTGTAAGTTTAGATTATACGGCTTGGATTCACAGATAGGATGGAGTTGAGTATGATCTGTGGAGTCAATTCATTCAATTTCTATACATAACTAGACCAGTATCCCCATAAATTTTTTACCGTCGAAACTCAGACGGGGTAAACTCACGCAATCGTGCAAGCATCGGCAAAAATGCACTGTTTGGGGCTTATATTGCTCTTTTTATATGCAAATAACATAACAAATACTGAGGCTTTTATGAATTTACATATCAATCTTTACGGGAAAATAGTTACAGACTATCCAGAATTAACTCAGTTTTGCAAGAAAAAGTATTTTTTCCGAAGTAAATTGGACCTAGAAATCGATCGTTGGTTCAGCATTACGCCACACGTTTCACAGAAACAGAAACTTTGAGCCGCTGTTTCATGCATATCGCTCGTATACTTTGCGTGCAGGTTACGGGTCTTTTTTCTTACGCGAGATCCTTCCGCGACGGAGCTATGTTAATTCATCCGCCATACATGTAGCCGTTTTTTATCGATATTTTTGCGTAATTGTTTTTCATTGTTTTGGGGCTCATTTTTGTTTCTGTTCAGCTATCAAACGCCATGAAATCCTGTAAGTAGAATATCAAAACATTTTAAAATGTTGCAAATTACCAAAATACGTATTTTGAGCCACTTTTTGAATGCACTGGCTCATCAGCTGGATCATACGAAGATCCATCAGGACAACTCCCCTGGAGTATCGGACTAACTTTGTGTGCACATCCGCCAACAATATCATTCAAATGACTAGAAATTTTGCGCTTCCTGTTCAATTTCTGACTGTCAAACGAAGTAACGAACCAAGAATTTCTCGAAAATAACCACTCTTTAAAGTAAATGATATCAATTGCCCCGTTTTTTACTTGAATTCCGCTACATGAAGTGATCATCTTAATTTCTTTTTTAACATTTTATTTTATTTTTTATTTTTTTCGGGAACCGTTACCGATATAACGAAACCGGGTCCCGATTGAAACGGTCGGTAACCGGTGTGATCGACCGAACCGACTCAGCCTTAGTTACTAAATGTATTCCTCATAACCCTCAAAGCCTTTCATCCATGAAGCTATGAATTTGATTGCATAATGAAATGCACGTACCATAGGAATTCAATTTATAGAAGGGTTACATTTTTGTGGTGATTTTCTAAGGTATTAACTGCATACATACAGTCAAATTTGTGTACAATGACCACAAAACTGAAAGCAGAATAGTGGCACTGTAGACAGGTGCTTAAAAACCTTGTTTTTCTCTGCATAGGGTCACTTCTTGTGGCCACTATAGACAGGTTGGCTGATGTAGGCAGGTTTGACTGCATATCATAGCCCTTTAAGTTTCACATACAAAGTAATTTGCCTAATTCCAAGTTGTGTCTCGCAATAGCGATAATTAATATCTTAGTGCAAATATAAGGATCGTGGTCAAATTTGCAGTGTTACACAAAGTACAGGACAAATGCTATGTTGTTTGTTTGCATTAGATTATGTGATCATATTCCTGAATGGTGTGGTGGGTAAAAACAATGTTCTATTATATTTCAGCACACACAGAATTACCAGAAGCATAAACATGGATGAAACCAATTAGGGGGGGGGGGGGGGGGGGGGAGGGGCAATCATTAGCAATACATATAAAATATATGTTATTTTTTATTGCTTATGCTACAGAGTGATAACGTTCAGCTTGTGTGGAGGGGGGGGGGGGGGGGGGGGGGGAGGGGCATCATTAGCAATACATATAAAATATATGTTATTTTGATTGCTTATGCTACAGAGTGATAATGTTCAGCTTGTGTGGGGGGGGGGGGGGGGGGGGAGGGGGCATCATTAGCAATAAATATAAAATATATTTTATTTTTTATTGCTTATGCCGCAGATTGATTTTAACGTTCAGCTTGACGGCCCTTGTTAGATTAAAGGCCAAGTTGAGTTTTTGGTAAATTCCAAAGTGCCCCCCCCAACATCGATTGTAACGGATTGGTTGATTTCAATTCCATATGAAAGATCATCGAAAAAAAACATGGGAAATAATAATAAATTTCCATTCAAATGCTCTAATTGTTGTGAAATTTGCTTTCAAAATATCATACAAAAGTGGTTGACGCCCGGGTATCACTTTTTAGAACCGCTAGTGCGAGGCACTAGCGTTCTATGTTTCTCCTAATAAAAGACTGAAACCAAATATTTGTGTGCACGCTAATTGTGCTTAAAAACTATACATATGATACGGTACTTACCAGCAATTTACTCTCCAATATGTGATCCAACTACCGGGTGGATTTAGATTATGATTTTTCCTTCCATTCCGCAAAAAAATCAGTGATATATGCGCCTCATGGACCAGTCTCTCCGTGTGGTTAGCGCGACTGTGAACGAAAGGCGAACGAATGCGAATGGGGCTTGCGAGTTGCGTCAACGGCAGTGTTGGAGTCATACTTCTATGGTTGCGATACATAATATACACGTACTACTGTATAGTATTACCGCACACAGTGACTGCACTACAGTCCCGTATTACCGCACACTGCACTATACAGTCCGGTATTAGGACC
>JBAMJV010010746.1:0-33935 GCA_037951105.1 Echinarachnius parma | reverse complement strand
TTTGGTATCAGGTTATAGGATATCTAATTGTCTTTAATATGATTGCAGAATAATCTTGATATAAGGTGTTGTTTGGGAAATCTCGCCAATTATCTATAGCAATACAAAACGGCTGCCTTTTTGGACGCCATCTTGGATTTGGAGGTGTTCGCAACAAAAATTTTGAGGTAGACCTCTGAATTATGTTGCCTTATTAAAAATACTTGCAATTAGAATCGGTTTAAACTTGTTGTGGAGATCTGGCAACCTAAAGTCACTTTTTTCGACATTGGCCCTCCCCTTAAATGTGTAAATGAGAAAATACTTGAACACAACAAAACAAAATGGTTTGATTTCAACATATAAATGTAATATAATTTCTTCCATAAAGAGGGGAAAATGACATAGAATTATGAATAATACTTCCAATTAGCTTACTCAAATGAGCAATGTATACCTTAAATTATTTGAACTCTACAACATCGGGAACAAACTTATATATGCTTTGAAAATAATGTTTAAAACAAAGGAACAACATTTAAACTACTCAAGTGACTGTATGATTAAGTTTTTTTCCATTGGAAAGAATTTAAATATTATAATAGTACATATATTTGATTCAAGAAGATATCATGTTCATTGTTCAGTTTGACAATAATTTTCATAGCCTATTAAAGTGATTGTCCATCTCAAAAAACTGCTAAATCAATATTCTAAAATGATAAATATACAAGCACAATAAGATATTTACATTTTGGAGTGTTTGTATTTGACCGTCCACGTACTGGATAAATTAAAATGTGTATATTATATAAATATCAGTTCTTTTACCAAATATCACTTTGCATTTTGCTTATTACTCGGCCATATTATCCAATTAACATGAAATTTTCACACATTACTCAATCGACATCAGATCACGTATACTCATTATATCAACCATTTATCGCTTTTTGCACATGTCAACAAAGTTATTTGATCCCTGTGGCATTAGATAAATGCCACAGGAAAGTCTAAAACAAATAAAAAGCAATATTGTAATGTAACAAATCTGAGTTTATATTTGTGTTATCTTTCGGTTTGCCATTGTACACAGCAAACATATCACAGTCTAGTCTGCAGTTCATGCGTGCACAGCAGAGTGCGGCGATGCTTGTCGAGCTTCTCGCCTATTTTTATTTGTTTTATCTCCCCCAACTGGATCTGGCCGTAGAGGGCCGGCGATACCCACAAATCGCGCAAAGTATACGAATCACGCGATGTCACTAATCTGTTCTCTCGAAGAAACGCAGATTACTGCTGTTCCGCAGAATTTTCATTGGCGGCGCTTTAGTGGGAACAATCAGGGAACACGGTTTAAAACCTCAACTACGGCGATTCCAGCGCAGTGTCAGCCACACAGTTTCAGCTTGACATCGCGGCATTCTCTGTTGCTGAATACAATCCAGTACAGTGTACATGTCATTACTGTACTAATGTGCGAAGAATAATCTTACTGTACACACATCGTGTAAAGTACCTTGCCACACAAAGAATAGCCATCTAGGACTTGGTTCGCATGCACTGCCCAAATGTGAGCGTGAACATACAAGGGCAAAGGCTTGTCGATCAGAACAAACGTACGCGACGATTTGTATTATTCTGAAATTTTAAAATTACTTCCATATAAGTCAATAATCTCGTAACTTTTTCATTTTGGCTTGCAAAAGGTGGACAGGATCAGGGTATTTTACATAGAAAATTGAATTTTTTGTCATTGTGTATGTATCTATTTACAAGTCTCGAGTCACCACTTTAAATGATGCACTTTATATAATTGAGATATGCTCGCTTTGTCATGTTAATGATGTTATCTCCAAAATTTATGAAAAGCCATGTGTTATTTCTTTGTTTTTGTTTTATACATGCATAAATCTCAACTTTAAAATGGACACATGAATGTTTAGTCACATTAATGACAACAGGCTCGATGGCTGTGCTGCCTTTGCCTGATCGTACTTGAACAAGGCTTTTTGAAGAAAAAAATCCATGCATTTTCACGTGTACTTTAGGAAGAGTTGGGAGGTATCCAAAGGAGATATCAAACTAGTCAGGGAACATTCTTGGTAAGGGGTAGTCCAAAAAATCAGCCAATGGTTTGAGGGTTCTTTGACGATTTTTTTTTTCTCACCCGCTTTCTACATAGTCTGAACTACCGGCTATTCGCTTGTTGATGATTGCCTTCGGCGCAACAAAATCAATTAAAGACAAGTGCAAAAGTATCCCAATTCACCACAAATGTCACGAAGGTAAACCTAGATATCAATTCACAAGTCAAGTTCCTCACTTACTTAATAAATCTCTGTCTGGTCATTTTATTCGCCTTTTTCGTTGTAAATATCCTGCATATGAATCTTTCTCACTCCATGATCGCCATTTTGTTATTCATAACGTCCGCGTGTAAACCCGGTACCCCTGTGTTATCGATGCGAGCGCACAGTATCTGACCTGTCATATATATCGTCTGACTGGTTTCTAGCCCTTTTGCTCTGTCACAGTATGAACACCGTAGACTTCCATCTCGTGATGCAGGGGATAGCATGACGTCATAATATTAAAGGACCCCTCCAGAACGAGAGGGAGTTTTCTGTCTAGGTATGGGGGTGCTAGAAAATTGTGAACCCCAATACAGGTGGCCATAACTGGGGAAATGTACCAATTTTGTTAACCCCAAAATAGTGTGCTATAACTGGACAAACTAGCCAGAGAATTACATTTGTGCAACTTTATTTGACGAGCAAAGACTTTGATAACAGATATGTGATGAATTCATGCAGTGATTGTAGCTCAAAGCTTGTATTATGTGTGTATGTTTTCTGAGAAATGTATTAATCATTTATCAGTCTTTGGCTCAACTGTTGTTGTGGGGAGGGGGGGGGGGGGGGAGCTTTTGCGAGGTATATTTGACCCCTTTATCAATTGTACCCAATTAAGTGGTGAACATTTCTTCAACACTCTAGTATTAGTATGCCAGGGATTTTACAGCTCTATGGCATTTGTGTGTATTGTGTGGCACAAATTTATGACACTGGTATGTAAAGAGTTAGGTCATGTTTGGTCCAGTCGTACCCCTTTCAATGTCCGGGAGACCAATGTTTCGTTCATTTTAACCAAAAGAGCATCCACCCGTTCTTTGAATGCATCTGGGTTATTTCTGGAATTCCTTTTACGACGATTGCTAATAATTCGCAAATGGCCCATGTCCTTTAGTGTCTCCTCTATTCCTGGATACAGATCATGCACATCAGGGGACATGTCTGCAATGTTGCCAAAGATGTATTCAAAGACTTCTAGTAATTCAAATGCATAACTCAAGTGGAGCTTATGAAATTCAAACTTAAGGCCATGAAGGGAACATCGATTGTGGATATGCACAAACTGCTGAGCAATCATCTCCAGCAGTGCGGGTGGCTTGTTTTCTTGTTTGAAGCTATCAAACATAGTACGCAAGAGCTCTCTGCCTATCATTTCAGGAAAGCCTTTAAGTTTATCAGTTTCTGGGAAAGCTGCGTCAAAGGCTATTTGGTGCTTCTCAAGGGCCGATCGGAGGTCACCATTATCTTTGTGGCATCTTGCCCACTTGAGGTGTGTGTTGCAGGTGGCCTTTGGATCTTGCAAGACGGACGCCTCCTGAAACTTCTCTAGGGCCTTCTCCCTGAGTTGGTCAGCATCCTTCTTTTCCGTCAGGCAGTGCTTTGCCATCCGATGGTACACTTCACCCATAAAGGCAATGAAATTGGCATCATACTTGTACTCTAATGCTCTCTGTAAGTCGGCCCTTGCTCTGGTCAGGTAATCCAAGGTTTCTTCTGCTGGTTTCTGTTTTCTTTGTGCTTCGTTGAGCCATATTTTTCCTCTGTGGTAGAGGGCGTTGCTGCAGGTGGGTCTCAGGATCTGAAACTCTGGCTCCTCTACCAGATTGATGGCTTTATTAAGCCAGCTTAGCGCCTCTTCATATTTTTCATTTTTTGGGGTTTTATTGAAATGGTGAATGCCCAGCCTTCCCAAATTCCACACACATTTAGGCTTTAGAGCGTATGATCTTAGGTAGCATTTTAATGGGGTTTTCCATTCTTCGTGATACGTGTCTGAAATATGTCCAGGGGGAATATTGAGTTTATTGCATTGAGTTAATGCGTTCCCCATGAGATACCAGACTTGGGCTTGGTATGCTTCATTGTGTTCAGACATCTGGAGGCATTGGTGGAAGTCATCAACTGCCTTTACGATGGACCTAGAAGACATGTCTGTGTTCATAGCTCTGAAGTGGTGAAGACCCATTCGTCCATGTGCCTTACCTCTGAACAAAAGCCAGTCTCTTCTTTCTTCCTCAAACTGTTCTCTCTCGATGGAATCTCCAGCAATGCGGAAGGCATTCTCGTACATCTGCACTCTGTGGTAGCGAAGATCCACTTCACTCAAGTCCTTACTGTAGGCATATGCCTGCTCCATGTGGCATCGTGTGTAGATCATCTTTGTGTCATCAGGGGAATTTTCACCACCAGTGGCTTGCTGGCACAGTGCTTCGTAGCGCTCTGCCTCTGGGTAGTTTCCCTGTTCAGAGTAGGCTGTGGCCAAGTCTTGTAGGGCGTTGATGTTTGCAGGGTCTTGTTCCAGTGCTTCTTTCCAGAGTGTGATTGCTTCTGCCTCTCTGTTGGAGCGGTAAAGCAGCATACCTAAGGAGGAGATAGAGAAAGAGGAGCAATGTGTTAATACCAGACCTGTGAAGCTTCCTGTGGCTCCATGTTGTAGTTCTGAATACAACTTTTTTTAAAGAGATAGAGGAGTGCATGGATATGTGAGGAAAAGGGTAATTTTTCACAAAATATTCCTTCTGAGAAGAACTAGTAAAAGGAGATAGGGCAGAGAGAGTGTCTGAGAAGATAATTTTTTCTTGGAGTTCTAGAAAGAACTGTTGTGAGTGACCATTTTATACATGTAACTATGGTCCACATCACTCAGTTCTATCAACCCTATGTCAGTATTTGCCTTAAGTTACTGAATATTGATAGAAGTTTCATGCAAATGATGTGTGTTTGTGTTTCATTTTTGTATTGTTTTTACCATTCTTATGGGAGTTTTTTTGTTATCTTAAGCTAGAGGGAAAGAAATTCTTTAGAACGCTCAATTTAAGCAGCTAAATCTATTATATGTAATATAACAAAATGGCCTTTTCATCCAAAATAGACTTTGATTGGAATTGAGCTAATGTGATTTTATTGATATGGACCCTGAATTTGGAGAATTCCTGCCACCTAAAGGGCACAGCATTTGACTCTTAGACTGACTGATGCAAATATGATAACAGTTTTTCTTGTTAAAATATAATCAAAAGAAAATGTACCTCCCAAATCAACAATTGAAGACCCTCTAAAATTTGCCTGTCCGCATTACAGAAAAAAGCTTGTGATGTCATTGTAGACAGAAGGTGACATTTATCTGTTGAGATAAATGCAGAGATGCCAACCCTCCCGATTTCATCGGGAAGCTCCCAAAAATTCACCCCAATTCCCGCCCTCCCGATCACTATCCTTATCCTACCGAAATAGCGACAGTTAAGTTTCATACTGGCCACTGAGCAATATAATACACGTACTACCGCTATTAAAAGAACAACAATAACTTAATGCAAAATATTGTGCGCTAAATTCAGCATGTAGTAAGGTATGCATTATCGCCCACTCGCAACAAACAATTTATATACTTAACTATTGGTTATCGCCTCAACTGCACTACCGCTACAAAGAGACCTGAAGTAAGCATGGTGTCTCAGCACACACACACCCAAATTGGACACCACACTCAACGAGACTATGAGGATCATCACAGGATGCCTCAGACCCACACCAACAGATCTCCTACCAGTGCTCGCTGGCATCGCACCCCCTGCCCTCTGCAGGGAACACTACACACAAAAACTGGTAAACAAGGCCCTTCAAGACCGTACACACCCCTTACACCACACCACACCACACCACACAACCGGGCCGCCAACGCGTACGCTCTCGCAGACCCTTCAGTCGCCATGCTGACACCTTGCAGGAAGGTACCCACAACACCCTTGTGGCGTTTAGACAGCTTGACTCGAATTAGGACACCGTTCAAAGTACTTTCCGTTTGATAGTTACTGTGTGAGCTTTATTGTATATCGATTCTGCCAAATATCATAATCGATCATATGTAGCATTATGCCACATCTCCCTTTCCACGGCATTAAAAAGTCCCAAACATTATTTCCCAAATACTATAGTCCATGTGGTTAACTGTTTTCCATGTTCCAATAAACAGTTTTCTTAACAGTCCTGTTAACTTCATATTCAGCATCTTGAATCATTTTCTTTTAAATCCAAAATCCTATTTCTCAATTATTATGAATTTATTGTTTTCAAAACGATTTCTTAAAACCAATCTTTTAAAGCCAAATCTTATACTTCTAACTTTCGAGTCCAGACTGTATTCTATGTTGTCGATCCATCGACCAAAATGCTATTAACGTTCATGTTTAGCTGTTTCCCAAAATCCAATCCCAATTTGGTTTGTGGCCTTTAAAGTCAAAGATCTTATAAATCTATAGATCTAGTTTGTTCGGCGGTTTAGAAAGTCTTCCGCTCGCGGTTCTGTATGACGGTCCCTGAGGAAACCGTCGCTGATCCGGTTCTCGCTCTTGCTCGGGCATCGCCTCTGGCTCGCGTGCTGGAAGATCTTGAGACACCTCGTCATCTAGAGGCTCGTTGTCATTCTGCCGTGGTACAAAGGCTCGCCGGTTTCGTCGGAGTATGCCCCTCGGCGTGGAGGCAATGTATGACCGTGGTGTTCTTCCCGCGCTGATGATGGTTGCAGGCTGCATCAGCTCTCGATGCCAGACATTCTCTCCTGGACGAAGTTCCGGTAGAGTTGTGACCCTGTGACGTTTGTTGTACTCTTCGGTTTGTCGCTCTCTGTATTGTTTGTCACGGTCACGAAATTCTCCGATGTTTGGCCATTCGGGCGCTAGAGTGTCTGGATGTGATGGGAGTGTCGAACGCAGTTAGCGTCCCATCAGTAGCTGTGATGGCGAATATCCTGTCGCGAGTGCTGTCGACCGATACGCTAGCATTGCGAGATATGGATCTCTCGCCTTGTCCAGAAGGTTTTTGATTGTCTTTACAGCTCTCTCCGCTTCCCCGTTGCTCTGTGGAAAGCGAGGGCTGCTAGTCACATGCTCGAATCCATACGTCTCTGCAAATTTCGCGAATGCTGATGATGCGTATTGAGGTCCGTTGTCAGACATAACGACCTCCGGAATGCCATGTCTCGAAAAATAGACTTCAGTTGAGTAATCACTGCTTCTGAAGACGTCTCTCTCAGCAATGCGATCTCGATGTATCTCGAGAAGTAGTCTATCACCAGGAGATATTGCTTCTTGTCCCACTGGAATAGATCTGTCGCTACGCGTTGCCATGGCCTTTCTGGTGTTGGAGTTGCGATCATTGGTTCTGCTTTGTTTGTGCGCTGCTTGATACAGGCGTCACACTTCTGCACAAGATCTGCAAGTTGTTTGCTGATTCCTGGCCACCAAACTGATTGCTTCATCCGTTCTCTGCATTTTGTCAGTCCCTGGTGTCCTTCATGAATTTTTGTCAGCATGTCTGCACGCAGTTTTGGAGGGATGATCATTTGTGATCCCTTCATCAACAATCCCTGCTGAACTGTGATTTCTCCTGCTGATTGTTCATACGCTTGTAGTGATGGAGCTATCTTGTTCGGCCAGCCTTCCTCAACGTATTTTGTTAGCATGGCACTGTCAGGATCTTCTCTTTGTGCCTTCTTGATTTCTACAAGTCTCCGCTCTGTAGCTGGAATGTCGTCCCTGATCATGTTCACGAAAGCTTGTGTTTCATGCTGCAGTTCCTTGTCGTCCTTGGTGAAATCTATCAGTGGTGCACGCGATAGAGTGTCAGCTGTATACAAGTCTTTCCCTGGAACATGTTCGACTTTGTAGCTGAACTTCATCAAGCGCATTCGGAAGCGCTGGATTCTTGCAGGCAGATCAGCAATATCTTTGCTTCCAAGCAATGATACTAGTGGTTTGTGATCTGTCTCTATCATGAATTCAGTTCCGATCAGGTAGTGTGAGAACTTTTCACATGCCCATGTTGCTGCTAGACTCTCTTTCTCAATCTGGGCATACCTCTGTTCAGCGCTAGTCATCACTCTCGAGGCGTATGCGACCGGTTTCCAGGTGGTTCCCTGGTCCGCCGTACTGTACTCCTGGAGGAGAACTGCTCCCAGTCCATATGACGATGCATCTGCAGACACCTTCTTTGGCGCCTCAACGTCATAGTGTGCTAACATGAGTTCTTGATTTCGTCAAACTCTTTTTGCTGGCTCTGGCCCCAATGCCATGAGTTTTTTGCACTCAAGAGTTCGCGAATTGGCTGCGTTTTCTCTGCTAGGTCAGGGATGAACTTCCCCAACTTATTCACCATTCCCAGGAGTCTACGAGTTTCTGTCACGGTCTTGGGCGGCTGCATGTCCGTGACAGCTCTGACCTTGTCTGGGTCTGCATGGATGCCATTGCTATCAACGATGTGTCCGAGGAATTTGATCCTTGGTTGCGATAGTTCACATTTCTCAACATTCAAGGTCACTCCTGCTGCTTCGATGCGCTTCATTGCTGCCCGAAGTCTCTGGTCATGGACGTCTCTTGTCGGTCCATAGATCAAGATGTCATCCATAAGGCACACAACGCCCTCTAATCCCTCTAGGATTTGTGACATCCTTCTCTGGAAATGTTCTGGCGCAGAGGAGATTCCAAATGGTAACCGGTTGAAGTGATACCTTCCGAACGGCGTGAGAAATGTTGTGAGCTTGGCCGATTTTGGGGAAAGTGGAATTTGCCAAAATCGGGAGTTCGCCTCCAACTTGGAGAACAATTTGGACCCTGCCAATTGGGCCAATGTGTGGTCTACTGCCGGTAGTGGGTGTGTTTCTCTTTTAACGCTTTTGTTGAGCTGCGTGAGATCCACACAGATTCGCACCTGGCCATTGGGTTTTGGTACCACAACCATGCCGGCACACCATTCTGTCGGCTCTGTTATCTTGGAGATGACTTCCATCTCTTCCATTCTTTTGAGTTCTTCCTTAACCTTGCCCATCATTGGCAGGGGTACCCTTCGTGGTGTGAAGAGTGCAAACGCTTGGGCGTCTTCGCATAATGGAGTAAGGTTCCGCCATCTGCCCGAGTCCTCCGAACAGTTGCGGATAATCCTCCTGAATTTCAGCTATCCTTGTGATGACGCGAAGTGATTCAATCGCTGGTCGGCCCAGTAGCCCCTTCTCCACGTCTCTGACAACGTAGATTTTCTCTCTGCTGCAGTGATCGTTTACGGAAATTTCTGCTTCAAACATCTAACGGCATCTTTCCTGGTCCATACAAGATTTTGGCTGGCTTCTGCAGGGGTACGCTGAAAGATCTGGGAAATGTTTCATGCCCAATCACTGTGACATCTGCCCCCTTGTCTACTTTTATTGCGAGTGGCTAACCTCCCACGAACTCGATTCACCCAACTCGACTGCACCCAGAAATGTTACTTCTGAAATGTCGCTGTTTGATCTGCAGACCGACGCAAAAATGTCACGTTTTGTCACATTTGTAGCATTTTGCATCTCTCGCTGGGCATTCTTCCCTTCTGTGCGGAGTCCTACCACAGCGACCGCATTTCTTGTCGTTTGCCTGTGGCCTTGGTTTCTGCCAGTTCCTTTGCCCTTTTACGAACTTGGGTTTGAAACCCCCGACTGCATCCACTGCTGCTGGTGCATCGACATGGTCCTGAAATAGCTCATTCTGTTGCCGTTTGATTGTTTCAGACTGTCTACACAATTCTACCGCCTTTTCCAGGGTTAGGGCATCGTCCAACTGCAACCTTTCTGAAAGTTTTCTGTCCAACAGTCCAACTACGATGCGATCTCGAATCATCACATCTTTCAGCATGTCATATTTACAATGCTCACTCAAGCAATGCAAGTCTGTAATGAAACAGTCAACAGTCTCACCTGGCTTCTGCTTTCTCTGGTTGAACACTGCACGCTCGAAGATGACATTGTGTTTCTTCACGAAATGCTTGTTAAACGATCTGAGCACCGTTTCATAGCTTGTCTGCTGTTCTTCAGTTAACCTAAAAGAAGCAGGAATATCGTCTGCCTGGTCACCCATGGAATAAATGAGAGTGTTCACTTGGGCTTGATCCTCATTTTTGCTCAGTTGGGAGGCTTGTCGAAATCTCTCAAACCTCCTAATCCATTTCGGCCATTCGTGTGGACAACTGAAATCGAACGGCTCTGGTGGTGATATCTGATATGTCGGTTTTGCCGTCGCCATATCTATAACACTGAAGTAAGCGTGTGGGACTGAAGTAAGTCAATTGTACGTACCGAGCGTCTGACTGCCGCAAATTCGACGTCAAATTTCACCTTTTTCGCTGGAGTGTTGTCAATAGTTCATCCTCTCAGCAAACAGTTCAAATAAATCCCACTATTATGACACCATGTGGCGTTTAGACAGCTTGACTAGAATTAGGACACCGTTCAAAGTAGTTTCCGTTTGATAGTTACTGTGTGAGCTTTATCTATCTATTATATTAATACGGTAAGCTTCAATCCCCCAAATGTGTCCCACTCGAGATATCCTCACCCCGATAATTCGGCGACTCCCCGACCGTCGGGATCGAAGGATATACGTTTTGCGGAGGACAATAAGGTATTCCCGAGTCGCTCCCGCCCCGTGGTCGTCCTCCAGATCGAAGAAAAGCGAAAGACAGCAATGCGGCATTGCCTACTTAAGACGCCGAGCATTGACTAACGATTTATCGACGTAAAAGTATTTGTAAGAATATAAATTGGAGTAGATAAAACAAATAATATATTGAGAAACCGTTTTAGATATAACACGTTGCGAAACTACCCGGGTTTTGATAAATATCAATATTTATATTACGCGGATGGTACTGTAATGATCGCTATTGCCGATTGGCATCGTGTTTGTAAGTGCATCGACGACAAAATGCGACAACTTCAATTTAGCTGTGGTTATACAACGCGCAATGGCTGTACAGCCGTGTATACACGTCGCGCAGTCATCTAATTACCCCACCGAACCGTAGTTTATTTGCATAGCTCACTGACCTGCTGACCATCGTCTCTGGTCACTATCTCATTCGCCCTACCGTACACAAACTCTAATTGCGCCAGCTTGTGATAAGATGTATTAAGTCAACCACGAAGCTCCCATGCAGTACCAGAAGAGACGCCGAGGGGGTGGGGGTGGGGTAGAATGGACGGGGGAGGTATCTGCTCATTTATTATTCCCTTCAAAGGAATATATCATCGAGTTTCACAAGAAAATGAAAAAAAATGTATACGCGGGAGAACTTAGTTTGGATATGAATTGTTTAGGGGACACGACGGGTTATGTGTCATGCAGGCAATTGGAGACACGGGGGGGGGGGGGGGGGAGGGGGGGAGCGGCGAAGCTAGCAAGAACACGAACATAGTGTACTGTATCTAATTTGATACAAGCGGAACAAATTATCGGGGGTGGGGGGTAGAATGGATGGGGGAAGTATCTGCTCATGTAGTATGCAAATTCATGTATAGACACGGCTACTATTCCTTTCAAGAATATGAACAAAGGTTTACGCGGGAGAACTTAGTTTATGATATGAAACGTGTTAGTTAGGCTGCTAAGGGTCTGGAATCATAACAATTGTGCACAAAATGAAAGAAATGTGAATTTTTCACAGATAATTCATATTATCATAACGTTTAATTTCCCCCGTGGAAGTTTGCTAATTATGACCATGAGGGGCGGGACAGGGTCTTGAAAGAAAGGGGGTGCAAAGTGCGTTATTACAGCATTGTATGGGTATCTAACATGACTTGATTCTTTCTTTAATATGTTAATGGGTTAAAAGTCACCTGAAAATCATATTGTCCATTATTATATAATATATGATTATTTTATGGGGTAATTGTATAGGGTAAATGAAAAGGAGTGGGACCCCCCCCCCCCCCCCTTCACTTTTCACATGTGTCTAAAGTTTACTTATCGTTCTTTAGTCCAACGTTTTGTTATTGATTCATATTCTAGAAGGGTTAAGAATATATTTTAGCTTTGTTGCCACCATGGCAACATTGGGCAACTCTATTTAAAGCATTATAAACTAAATTAGCTAATTTGCATATTTGTGAAATAGTGTCAGGGGTCATTTTTTAGCTAGGAATTGTACAACATTGATAACAAACAAGTATTCTAGGGTATTTTAGGGCAAGGATTCCATTTCTGGTGCTCGTTTGGAAGTGCCATATAGGCAACACCATGAAATCCAAGATGGCTGCCCCTAATTTGCATATTTATGAATATTAATGATTTTCAGTGGCTACAGCCTCTTATTAATCATAATTACAGACGATTTTTCCTCATTTATGTTCTAAATGCGTGTTAAAGATAATTGGTTGCCACCTCGGCAACCTCTAGCAATGCATACAATTAGCATAATTAGGTATTTTACCTAATTTGCATATTCCCCCAAATCGAGTATATTGGGAACCCAGGAAGTAAAAATGACAAGGAATACCACTTTTTCAAGGTTTAAGGGGGCAACAAATCCATCCATGATACTTAGTTGGCGTATCACCTTGGCAACCCACATAAATCCAAGAGGGCCGCCTTTGTAACTTTGAAGGAAATATGCTATTTGCCACTTTAATGGCATTTATTTCATAAAAGTATGATTTGTTTGTTGTAAGCAAACAACTACATCATGATTCAAGTATTCTAGTTGCTTATTCCAATAATTAATAGTCTAAACATTATAATATCGATCTAATATAACTGAAATAATATAGTCGTGTATCATAACATGTGTAATTTGGGGAGCAGCCATCTTGGATTTGAGATGGTTTCCATGGTTAAACAGGGAAGTAAGTATAAAAAATGGATCTGTTGCCCCCGAAAACCTTGGAAAAGTGGTATTACTTGTCATTTTTACTGTCCGGGTTCCCAATATACTCGAATTGGGGGAATATGCAAATTATATAAAATATCTAATTATGCAAATTATATAAAATATCTAATTATGCAAATAATATGCATTGCTAGAGGTTGCCATGATGACAACTATCTTTGAAATCTTAAATACATACTTAGAACATAACTGAAAAATAATAATCTGGAATTATTGCTTATAAGGGGCTGTAGCCACTGAAAATCAATAATATTCATAAATATGCAAATTAGAGGCAGCCATCTTGGATTTTGGGATGTTTTCCATATGGCACTTACAAACGAGCACCAGAAATGGAATCCTTGCCCCAAAATGCCCTAGAATACTTGTTTTTATCAATATTCTACTATTCCTAGATAGAAAATGACCCCTAACCTTATTACACAAATATGCACATTAGCTAATTAACTTTAAAAGGTGGGAACAAAGCTAAAATTTCTTCTTAAACCTTCTAGAATGTGAATCAATAAAAACATGTTAGACTAAATAACGTCTCCAGGTCTAATACACAAGTATATAGATCCGTCTACAGGACTATTTACCTACTTCAATTACATTGATTGTGCATAGATAATGAGCTCCATAACCTTTAACCCCATGACCCCAACATCTTTAAATCGGATCATTGTCACCCCGCGGATGCGAGGCCAACTGCTACAATCATATTTAAAACGAAATATAGGAGAAGCGTTAAGAATGATGCCTCAAAGCGGCAAAATAGGGCGGTAACAAGGTCATGACCTCTAAAGGTCACTTGGGGTCAAATTGAGCAAACTTCCACGAGGGAAAATAATTCACATATAATGAAGATTATATGGTAGGAGTTTCATGTTTCTTTCAAAAAGTGCACAATTGTTACCCTTAGCCGCCTAACTATGTAGGGGACACGACGGGTTATTTGTCATACAGGCAATTGGAGCCCCGGGGGGGGGGGGGGGGGGGGGGGCGGCGAAGCTACTTTATTAGCAAGAACACAAACATATATTATTGTATCTCATTTAATACAAGCGGAACAAATTATGCATCATATGAAATATGGGGGATAACTGAATAACTTAGCGTGGATACTAAACCATCATGATTTTGTTATACATAATTGGCCGGATGTATCGTTGGACGGGGCCCCGACGGGTTGTGGGGTGGGATTGAATCGCCCGAGTCTATATTGTCTTACTATTTAAATGATGACTGGGGGATATTTAGTAAAGTTTTAAAGTGTTGTTATGTCATCATCGTCTTTCTCTTACAAAAACCCGCGGATTTCCGCGGGTACAGCTAGTTGTATATCGATTCTGCACAATATCATAATCGATCATATGTAGCATTATGCCACAACCCTCACCGCATGGAAGGACAGCTGGCAGCAGATCCCCAGACCCCCTCAATTCACAGTGACCCCCAACACAAAACTACCACCAGGCGCGGATCTACCCCGAAAAGATTGGGTCACCCTCAACAGGATCCGCACAGGGGTCGGCAGATTCAATGCCAACATGCACCGCTGGGGACTTGGACCTTCTCCGGCCTGCACGTGTGGATCACCTGAGCAGACTGCCTCCCACATCATTGAAGAGTGCCCAACCCTTCGCCCACCCGGCCACCCAAACCCAGATTTAAACAACTTGGACCCCGACACTTCACTGGCTACAAAATTTGCGTGATATTGCGCAGAAGCTGCGCTGCCTCATACGCAAGAAGAAGAAGCGACTAAAGCCCACCGCACACTACACGATCCGCCCCGATCCGACGAACGATTCAGTATCTGAACAATACTACATGCATGTAATACACGGGCATGGCTTAAGTTCAGATACTCAGTTATTCGCTGCTACCTAATTTTACTTAAAAGGCAAAGTCAAACTGGAAACAGCGAACGATTTGTTCAACGTGCACGTGTAATTTATCGGGACTTCACTGCATGCTTTGTTGCAGAAATAGTCGCAGAAATTCAAAAGTGAATACAGCGTTGAGTGGCCATGTATTCGGTAATCTGAAAAGTTGGATGTTATGGATTTTGTAAGATTTGCAGCGTTGATATTTCTGTGGAACATGGTGGTCGCGATGACAGCGAACGAATTGTTCAACGTGCTATCTACAGTGTACGTGTATTCATCGGGACTGTACTGCGGACCAGTCCGCTGCGCCCGGCCGCGGGAAATGTGAGCGTCCCGCTTGAATTAGCGGATCGCGGAGAAGAATAGTTTTACTTTTACTAACTTTAGCGTAACTCACTGGTTGCTACTTGGATATTGACACAGAAAACATTAAAATGACAGAAAGTAAACAAAAGAAGACAAAGAAATGGTCGCAGAAATTTAAAAGTGAATACAGTGTTGAGTGGCCATGTATTCGGAAATCTGAAAAGGATGTTATCATGGATTTTGTACGATCTGCAGCGTCGATATTTCTGTGGAACATGGTAGTCGCGATGACATTAGGAAACATGTTAAGAGTAAACGGCACAAAGACCTTGCGAAGGCGACATCATAAGCAGAGCTAAAGTGCTCTTCCATAACGCAATTTTGTTGGGTTAATTTCTTGGATTTTATGTTGGTTATTTGTTTGATTTTGCATACCTTATGCAATGGCAATATAATTTAGTCAAAATTTGATAACTTTTGGACATCCTGACTTCATATTTTTGTGACTCTTCTGAAGAGGATCTTCGCAGGGTTTTACAGACCAGTGCAGCCATCTTGGAAAGCTAACATGTGTAGTCCCATACCTGCCTACTTGTGTATGCCAACATATCATCAGCCTATTCACACACTGTCAGTGTGATGGATTTTGGACTCATGCCACTACTAGTACTTCTATCCTAGTGTACTATGTTTTAATTATTGGAAGTAATTTGGTCATCTTCCACTACTTTGGAAATTGGAGTTTGGACACTGTTTGAAGTTGTGAAATTTTGTCAGACTTGGCCGTGCAGACAGAAGTCAAATTTCGAGAACCAAGACGAGTGGCAAGACTCAAGTCAAGAGTCAGGACAACTGACAAGTCAAGTGTTACCTGTTACTGTTGCCTTCTCTGCTACCGAAATCAAGATCGAGGTCAACCAGTCATGCTGAATTCACAGATCTTTACAGGGCTCCACTTTGTGCCCTTAATGGTCACAAAGTTTGTAGCAAGTGATTCGTTCATCACACCATCTGTTCACCCGAGCCCGCCAGTAGTACCCCCGGTAAACCAAGATTCTTGGATCTGGTACCCTGTTGCTAATGCTAGCTCTACAAATGCAAGTCATCACGCATACCACAAATTTCTTCAAGCATCTTGGGTATCCTCAGTGAAAAATCTTGCTCACGCTAGATTCAAGTCTGAACCAAACAAGAACTCTGCTTTGATGTACCTTGCAATACTTTTGATCATTCAAGCTCACGATACAGAACTGAACCCAGGGCCCTACACTCCCAAGTTCCCGTGCGGAGTCTGAAAGAAAGCTGTTCGCTGGTCCAAAACAAGAACAGCAGTTGCTTGTGACACATGCGACACCTGGGCCCCATTGCAGAAAGAGATACAATCGATTGTAAGTTGCAATTAATCGTAAGTCAGATCACGTGTTCTAGATGCGCAAATCTGATTGGTTGAAACGCATACATTTTCTGACTTACAATCAATCGTAACTTACAATCGATTGTATCTCTTTCTGCAACGGGGCCCTGGTATCACACTGACTGCATGGGAATGTCTTCAGACTCCCCAAACCCCTCCCTGTCCATCCTTGACTCTTATTAAAGCGAGTCTGAGAACAGTTTCCAAGTGTTATCAGACATTGTGAGCTCCAGTAAAGAAGACAATTCAACCTCCGGCAGTAGTATCAACTCTACTCGAGGTCACAACCCCAATAGTACCAGTCACACATCAGCAGATAACGATACCAGAAATCAAACAACAGCAAAAAGAAGAACGCAGCACGGCCCCTGAAGATTCTTTCCGTCAATCTGCAAAGTATGAACGCCAAACGGGAATCTTTTTGGGAAGGGGTAGAAAGCAGCCAGCCAGACATAATCATTGCAAGTGAAACTTGGCTGAAGCCTTCAATGTTGAACTCTGAAATGCCACCACCTGGATATAACACACCTATCAGAAATGACCGATCTGATGGATAAGGCGGCGTCCTTCTTGCAACCAAACAGGGCACCATTGACTGCGAAGTTGAAATCAACTATGATAGTGAACTCGTCGCAACCAAGATCCAGTCAACATCGTTATGTCAGGCTACCAACCTCCGAAAAATGACCTGGCCTATGCCCAGACCCTCTGCCAGTCCATTCAACACACCATCACTAGAAACCCTTCAGCTGTAATGTGGGTCAGCGGGGACCTCAATCTTCCTGATGTCAATTGGGACAACTCAGCTATTTTTGGTCACCAGTACTCTGCTGCACTGAACAATCACTTCATTTCTACCTCTGTGACAAAGGCTTATTGCAGTGCGTCAACTTTCCGACCAGAGGTGATAAAACCTTGGACTTATTTCTCACCAACAGCCCAGCGCTTGTTAGTAAATGCTTGCCCATGCCAGGAGTAAGCGACCATGAGATGATTCTTACAATATCAGACATCCGTGCTAGAAGACAGAAACCTATTCGCCGCAATATTTATTTGTGGAAAAGGGCCAACATGGATGACAGAAAACAAGAACTGGAGACTTTTGGCAATCTGTTTCTGGATTCAAGTTCCATTGATACTATGATGAGCTTTGGAAGCAGATAACAACCAAACTTCACCAAGTCCTGGACACGATGGTTCCGTCCAAGTTATCTTCATCACGCTTCAGTCAACCATGGATAAATCAACACCTGAAATCATTATCTAGGAGGAAGAAAAGGGCCTACAAAAGAGCTTGTAAGTCAAAGAAGACGAGAGACTGGAAAAGATACAAAACATTAAAGAATGACATGCAAAGAGGATGCAGGTCAACTTACCACACCTACATCAGCAACATGTTATGTGAGGAAGAAGGCAAGCCCAAGAGGTTCTGGTCATACATAAAAAGCAAACGATGTGATCATTCCGGTGTTGCGCCCTTACTGAAAGATGGCATCCTACAGAGTGAAGCATCAACTAAGGCCAACCTGCTAAATTAACAGTTTGCTTCTGTCGTCACGTGTGAGGATGCAAGTAACCTACCAGACCTTGGTGACAGCCCGCATCCATCGGTTCCTGCCTTTACTGTCGACGAGGAAGGGGTCAGGAAACTTCTAGCAAATCTCAAACCTCACAAAGCAAGTGGTCCTGATAACTTGCCAGCCTACCTTCTCAGAGAATGTGCAAATGAACTTGCCCCTGTCTTCTGTCTACTCTTCAATGCCACACTTAGTCAAGGAAAAATCCCACATGAGTGGAAGTCAGCCAATGTTACGCCCATCTTCATAAAGGGGGATAAGCACAGGCCAGAAAACTACAGACCGATCTCCCTTACATCGATAGTCTGTAAGGCTGCAGATCACATCATCTACAGCCAGATAATCTGACACCTTGACACTCACTCTCTCCTGACAGAGTGCCAGTTTGGATTCAGAAAGAGACGGTCGTGTGAATCGCAGCTGTTACTCACAGTAAACGACCTCGCCACGGGACTTCAAGACAAGCAACAGATTGACACAATCCTTCTCAACTTCTCGAAGGCCTTTGACCGCGTTCCACATGAGCGATTACTTCTGAAACTCAACCATTACGATATCAGAGGACAGCTTCTCTCCTGGATCCGTGACTTCCTGTCAGGGCGAACTCAACAAGTCATACTGGATGGGGAAAAGAGTGGCGTCACTGGTGTTTCATCAGGAGTGCCCCAGGGCACAGTCCTAGGACCGCTACTATTCTTGGTCTTTATAAACGACCTGCCTGAGTGCGTCTCCTCATCTATACGCATCTACGCCGACGATGCCCTCTTATACAGACCTATTGAATCAAGCAACGACATTGATGCCCTTCACAGCGACCTTGCCAAAGTCCAGGAATGGGAGAGGAAGTGGTTGATGTCCTTCAATGCTGACAAGTGTGAAGTGTTGACGATATCCAACAAGAAGAAAAACATCATTGGAACTACCCCTTATTCCATCCATGGGACCAGTCTTCGTGTTGTGAAAGAAGCAAAGTATCTCGGCGTCACTCTTCACCACAAACTCAGCTGGAAACCCCACGTCCATAACATTTGCAAGAAAAGCAATAGCACGCTAGGCTTTCTACGACGCAACCTGAGGAAGTGTCCTACTAACATCAAAGAACAGGCCTACAAAACGTACGTTCGCCCAATCCTGGAATACTCTTCATCAGTATGGGATCCCCACACCAAAGAACTGATCTCAGAAATAGACATGGTCCAACGACGTGCAGCAAGATTCGCCATGGCTAACTAGGTACCATCAGACAAGCAGTGTCAACCAGATGCTAGCCAGTCTCAAGTGGCAGACTCTGCATGAGTGAGGAGCCTACATCAAGGTCACTATGCTGTACAGGATCATGAATGGTCTTGTTGCCATTCCTGCCACTCCACCATACATATACCCTGGACCAAACTTAACCAGAGGCCATCACCAACAACTCAGACAACAACACTGCAGAATCCTCTCATACCAACACAGCTTCTTCCCAAGTGTTATCTGCATCTGGAATGCTCTACCAGCCTCGGTGGTATCAGCGCAGACTCTCGAGACCTTCGGGAGCCGCCTGAACCCACTCACCCTCCGATGATTCTCGGATGAGAAGATTTTTACTCACACCATTTAGTTAGTTGTTCTACTGCACTTTCCACTGTCACTGTTCCCGTGACCGCGCACCTTTTGCACCCAAGTACGACAATACTCTAGAAGAGTGATGTACTCACTGGAAGAAGAAGTTAAGCCAAGAAAGCCACACAACAGTCACTCAGCAAAGCTGCCATGGGAGAAGCAAGCAGTAGTGCCAGTCAGTAAGGTACATGTATGAGGTATTGCTTCTCTTGGGCTCTTTGTTTTGGTTATATTATCTCTTGTCCCTTCAATTTGTTATGTTCCCCAAAAAGTGCACATTTTATCATTTTTCTGTAATATATGTGTTATGTAAAAAAAGATGGGGAAAATATTGAACTAAATAAACCTGTAAAATGCTCCAAAATAAGGCTCAGATTGCACCAGAGAGCATCTAGAACCCCTGAGCTTCCCGGGCCCTTTAATAAGCGGGCCCTGGACCCCGGCCGTAAGCACCCCTGGACTATAGCGGCAGCCCCATGGCGAGGCAGTGTACCACTAACATTGATATGCACACTGATTTAATTTTGTTTTATTTCGTGATAAATTCAATCAATTTCCCAATTTCAGCTAATTCTGGTTTTCAAACGTTGGCATCTCTGTAAATGCCAACATGCAATCAAATAATTTGGCTACATACCTACAATCAAATACTTCCATGGGACAGGTCTTAGCAAGTCACTGCATGCTTTTAAAATGGTAGAAACATGCAATGTCTGTTAAAATATTTACGTTTTATGCAAACTCAAGGCTGGAATATTGACCGAAAGGATCTTTGAAGTTAAGAAAGTTATTTATTTGGTTCGCTTGGCCCTTTACAGCTCTTTAGTTCATATACATATATTTTAGTATAAATTATGATGCGAAAAGGCAGAAGTGTTCACCTTTAAGGTTCCTGGCTGCGTTCCAAAACTGCTGGCTGTATATCTGGCTCTGTAGCATGGCGTTTACACTTGCAATAATCCTATCAATTCTCTCCTGGTTGGTCTGGCCAACATTGACTCCAAGGAAGTCACAGTTCAGAAGACCTGGCACCGGCATTTGAGGTTCACGTCCCTCCTGTTCCTCTGCAGCTGCTGCCATGATGAAAAATCTAGTAATAATGAAAAAAGAAAAAGGAAAGATAGAAGAGGTACATGTCCATGAAAGAAAAAAGGAGAAAATAGTAATAATTTTGACTCCAAGGAAGTTACAGTTCAGTAGACCTGGCACCGGCTTTGTCAGATGGCTCCTCTGCAGCAGCAGGCATATAGACAAATCTAGTAAATAATGAAAGAAGAGAAAGTAGGAGAAGTACATATGTAAAAGATAGAAGTGAAGAAAAAGGGGAGAAAATGATGATGATTTATATTGTCCGAGGTGTAGATAATTTATACTCGGCGGTTAATGGCCTGGTCAAATATGACCGGATAGCGTAAACGGATGCCCGATGAATACAAAAATACAAAAAGTCAAATTATTCGGTGGTGAAAGTCTTCTCCATTAGTTCATGCACAAAACGTTCCGCCGTGTAGAACCACGTACATCGCCTGACAAGGAACGGGCAACAAACACATACAAAGGGATTTAACATTTTACTCTTTGTATTCCACCGCAACGAAGACACTATTTGTGTTTAAAAATTGCTATTTTGACAAATGTATGAAATGCATATTTAGTTTTGTGTATTGGATTTCAGACTGGGGGTCATGCAGACATTTTGATGTTTTACATGCCAAGAACTTGTATAACTTACTGTAGCAAAGTGCCTCAGCAGAAAGCTCTGAATATATGCAGTTCGTGGGGGCCTGCTTCATAGCTCTGCTAGGGATCCAGGGGATCAAACTCTGCAAAAGCTTTCGGAATTGAGCCCGTAACCAAAGCTCGACACTAGCACTTTCCTGCTTGACTGGGTCAAGTACAATTTCAAAATTTGTCTTGTTTACTTGCCCGATCGTGCAACTAAATAATTGTTCACTTACGAGAGAACAGTGTTCCATATGTGTAAATCTCATTTAGAAGTAAGAGGACAAGTAGTTCTTTTCGGAAGTACTATTCTTTGTTTATACAATGAGGATACTTGGCCTCAAGTCAGCTTCCAACTTTCCCTCTTAAAGGGACAGTGCTGTAGTCGAGTCCGGACTCGGACTCGCTTTTGATGGTCTCGTGACTCAGACTCGGAGCCGAGTCCCTATGTAAAACATATGGGAACATGCTATTTCGTTGGGGACTCGAACTCGGAACTTGTGGACTCGACTACAGCACTGTAAAGGGATAGTTGAGTTTCGGTATTAGAGAGTACAATTTTGGTTAAACTGAATTTTAGTAACAAAAACCTGCACAATTACATTACAAACCAATAGTTATAACTCCACCATGCTCGAAGGGAATGAAAAAATACAAATGACTAAAGTAAAAAGCAGAATATTGATTTATGATAAACTGTATGTTGTTTCACCCAATTCACATTCTATAGAATTATAGACAATTTAGTTTTTGGCTCCTTTCTCCGTGACAGGTCACATGAATTTGTCTATACCGTGGGTGCTAGAGAACCCGGACAGTCACACACAACACAGATAGCACAGTGCGTCATTGACTTTGTACACACACCGTGCGCGGTGTCCGGGTTCTCCTGCACTGCGATAAATTGAACCTTCGTGCATGAAATCGCGCCGTGCGGAAACCCGCTTTGCCGTTGAGCGATAATTTATTATCAGCGAAGGCACCGCGATATTACGGTCCAATTGGTGTAAGTTTCTACCAAAATGAACTACTGAGCGTAGATTTACAAAAGCGAGAATAAAGATTATAAAAATTGTAATCTCAAATTATCGTGAATAAAATAAAAAATAACAAATGTTGGAGTTTAAAGACTGACTTTCAAGCGATTTTCTGGATAACCAGGAGGACTACAGAACAGCAATATACATGTATTTTATGAGCAATATGCAGATAAATCGTTTGATATAAGTTTCGAGTCGCATGTTCAGTGCATTCTCGGCAAATCTAATTTCAAAGGTAGCCCTGTCCATTTTTTGGCCGGGTTCTCCCCCCGTCCGGGTTCTCTAGCCACTACGGTATATATATTCTGAAAATACAATTTACAATGAATTGCTCAAATTATTTGCCTACATACAGAATTAAATTTTGCCTTACCTGGAACAAACTGCTCTTCACAAGATGTTCAAATGCGTCCCAGAATAGTATCAGGCTTTCTCTGGTCCAAGAACCCTGGTTTACACAGGTGGATCTTCAGTGTAGGAGGGAACTTATTATTGCTAAGACCATATCCAAATACTGGCACAGTTGTATGATCAGCTTGAATGGTAGAAATTGCTGTCTCGCACAGCTAAATATGTACATGGGCCTACGTGCAACTGTGCAATTCATCTTTAGTCGATATGCTTGGGGAAAACCAGCACTGCACAAAAAAAAAAAAGATTAAACTCCTAATTAAACAAAGTTTGGACTGTGGACTTAAAAGAAGACTTTATTATATCCCATATTTGATTTTTGTTAAACATAAATAATCAACCCAAGATATTTATACTTTATTAGAAATGCATATTAACCCATTCAGGACTGCATTGGTCCCTTAACCCTTTGAAGACGAACAGAGTTTTTCTTTGTGTACCCCCTGAGACAGAAAGAATTCAGGGGCTCATGAAAAAGCCACGGTTGCTATGAGAGGCGTGGCTTAGGTGCCATACATTGCGTACTTCGCTTTCACTGAAGATAATCAGCGGTTTTAGTGGACTTCCGCCCCTTTCAATTTGAAGTGAAAGGATCGCAGGAACGTGTACTCGTTTCGTAATCTCTATTGATCGCACTTGCATTCAAGATTTTCAAAGCCACCGCCATGATAGCAAGCTTGTTTTTCTGTCCTTTTGTATGTATGTATTCTTTTGAGTAAACCGGTGCGACAATTGTGCCGTCACAAGTAGGTCAAGGTTCACTCTGCATTCACAACACGACAGCCCTGTACCGTGCGTGCACATCGCGTCTAGCTAGCTTTGCATAACAATACACATCGGCTGAGTGCCCGCCCCCTTTCTTGTGATTGGCCGAATTGAGTTCTCGTTACCAAGAGGGGGAAATGTAAAAAATATATCGACGATGTAATATTTATGACCATTTTACACTCAAAATAACTAATAACATGAAAAACAAATCTACAGATAATCACATTTGATTCATAATCTAAGCATTTATTGCAATTTCATTCATGAATTTTGTGTGAGAAAAGGTGAATTCTTAGGTTTAAAAACCGATGTTTATTTGCTCTCTGTGCCCGGGTCTAGTCTGTGGCCATAGAACGCTATGCCCGAAATATTTTGGGACGCGTCGTCAGCGGGTTAAATACTCGGGCATGGGTCTTGACCTCGGCAAAATTGCAACACAGGATTTTTTTCGAAATTTTTTTCGGAATTCTGTTCAGGAAACTCCCCTTCACAACAACAAAAAAGTCCTAAGAAATCGAAGTTGCGGAAAGTGGTTTAATTTGCATAATATGCAAATTAGGCATTGTTTGAATGTAAAAATATTAAATTAATTGTTTAAAAATATCTATATACTATATTGACGCAAGAAAAGTATGGCAACCCAATATTAGTTTCATAAAGTACACGATGAACGCATACCCGTACTAGTAATGGCTACATAATTTGCATAATATGCAATAGGTTCCCCAAAAAATAAAATATTCCATATTGTTGAACAATAGACTTGATCGAGTGGATGCAAATGATAAAGCCTTTATATTGTTATGGTCAGATATGAAACAGGTTAGGGTGACACGCAATCGAAACGTTAGCATGAAAGTACTTTGCATAATATGCAAATGAGCTATTGTTTGATTGGATCAATATGAAAGTCTGTATTGTTTAAAATCTAGATGCACTATCATAGCCAGAAGAGTGTGCACATCTTGTATCAAAAGCCAATATACCATAACACACGGTGACACGTATATCAGTTCAACATAATTTGCATAATATGCAAATTAATGTCCACAAAAATGGTAAAATATTGCACATTTTTATACAAAATCGGACTTGTTGAGTGAATACAAACGATAAAACCTATATTTTTCAGGTCAGTAATACCAAGTATTTTTGTTAGACATCCTACCAAAACAATAGGCCTGTAATTAAAGTGCTTTGCATAATATGCAAATGAGCTATTGAAACGGTTGCTGATAATTTTAGTTTTGATGTAACTTTGCATTTACAAATGAATGAAAACTATAGGCTACAGAATGGTAATCAATTTGTACCAAGTTCAACGAACACATCTATAGTCCAGCTAGTCAATATAGGGTCTTGACCTCGGCAAAATTGCAACATGGGAATTTTCTTCGGAATTCTGTTCAGGAAACTTCCCTGAACAACAAAATAAAAGTCCTAAGAAATCGAAGTTACGGAAAGTGGTTTAATTTGCAATATAAATATAAGCTAATTTGCATATTTCTGAAATGTGGTCAGGGGTCATTTGTGACTCTCTTTCCTCAAACCCACATAAAGTCGCCAGATATGATTGTGTGCTATGAGCCAAAATGTGTGAATCATGCTAAAAAATGAAAATTTTGAACTTTACTAAATATGGAGTCTTAAAACAAAGCCAAAGTTGAGTTATAAGCAGTTTTCTAGACCATGTTTTTCGGAGTGACTCGTGTTTTGATCAAAAATCTTTTGCAGAACGCTGCGAGACAATAGCCCTTCGGTCAGCTCACAGCTCTACGACCGGCCGTACTATGGCCCAGATTCGCACGCGATCGCTGAACGCGGCCTGTGATTGGCTAATCGCGACACATACCGGTTCCAGGTCAAAGTGTAGCTTTCAATAGATCCTGTTTCATGCATTTAGCTCCCTTGCACTTCACCTTCACAAGGAATACAATAAAAGTTCCTTCGCACTGCGCGCCTGAGTGATCCTAATCTTTAGAGGCTGTTTTCTCCTTATTCTGTAAAACTAGTCTTGCTCACTATCCTACCTTTAATCGCTTTTTTGAATATGTTATGCTGGTCCAAATTTGTTAAGGTATATATCATATTAAAGCTTAGAGTCTACTCTTTCAAAATATGTAAAAAAGTCCAAACTCATTCTGGTCAAGTTTTTGGGGGTTTGACGGGACTGGGTCACATTTTCTCTCTAGGAATAGTACAATATCGATAAAAACGATTATACTAGGGTAATATAGGGCAAGGAATCCATTAACGGTGCTCATTTGCATGTGTCGTATAGGCAACGCCCTAAAAGCCAAGATGGCTGCCCCTAATTTGCACATTTATGAATATTATTGGTTTTAACTGTTTACAGCCTCTAATGAGCAATCATTCCAATATGTAGTGAAGCTATTTCAGATTAGTTGCCACCTTGGAAACCTCTATCAACGCATATAATTTGCATAATTGGGTTATTTACCTAATTTGCATATTCCCCCAAATTGAGTATATTGGGAACCCGGAAAGTAAAAAATTACAAGTTATACCACTCTCCCAAGGTTTTGGGGGGCAACAAGTCCATTTTTACCCACGCCGATGAAATCGGCAGGGGGTTATGTAAAGGGTTCCGTATGTTTGTTTGTTTGTTTGTTTGTTTGTTTGTTTGTTTGTTTGTTTGTCTGTTTTTTTTTTTGTTTTTTTTTTGTTTGTGTACAAGATAACTAGAGAACGGGTGAACGGATTTGCACCAAATTTTCAGGGAATGTTTGGATAGTGACATGGAAGAATCGATTAGATTTTGGTGATGATTGGTTGACCCCTGCAAATTCTGTGGAACCTTGAAGTTTGAGTATGTATTTAATGCACGTGTGTGCCTAAATAATATCTGCACGTTATAGGCGCGGTACGGTAACCTCGCTGAATCTTGGGAGGCGTGGGTATGCTGACTTTGTCGGCCTTCTAGTTTATACTTATTTCCATATAGCACCATGGCAACCTTCTTAAATCCAAGATGGCTGCTCCCCAAATTTCACATGTAATGATACACAACTTCATTCTTTTGGTTATATTAGAACAATATTATAATTTTTGGACTCTCAATTATTCGAATTAGCAATCGGAATACTTAAATTTCAATGTGCTAACAGTGAACAAATTATGCTCTAAAAAAAAATGCCGTTAAAGTGGCAAATAGCATTTTCTCCTTTAAAACACCAAAGACGGCCATCTTGGATTTATGTGGGTTGCCAAGGTGATACGTCGAATAAGGTATCATAAATGGATTTCCTGCCCCCAAAAACCTTGGAAAAGTGGTATTTCTCGTCATTTTTACTTTCCGGGTTCCCAATATAGTTACTCAATTTGGGGGAATATGCAAATTAGGTAAATAATACAATTATGCTAATTATATGCATTGCTAGAGGTTGCCAAGGCGGCAACCAAGCTGAAGTATCTTTGATATACATTTAGAACACGATTAAAGAAAAAACCCTATAATTATTGCTTATAAGAGGCTGTAGCCAATGAAAACCAATAATATTCATAATGCAAATTAGGAAGCAGCCATCTTGGATTTCAAGGTTTTCTCCATATGGCACTCGCATACGAGCACCGGAAATGGATCCCTTGCCCCAAAATACCTAAGAATATTTGTTTTAATTACTAGCGTACTATTCCTAGATAGAAAATGACCCCTGACCTTATTTCATAATTATGCAAATTTGCTAATTATCTTTATAATGCAAATTAAACCACTTTCTGCAGCTTCGATTTCTTAGGACTTTTTGTATGTTGTTCAGGGGAGTTTCCTGAATGAAATTTCGAAGAAAATCCCATGTTGCAATTTTGCCGAGGTTACCCCCTAATATTTGCTAGATTGACTGGACTAAGAATGCATGTTATAGCAAAATCAATCGGTCCTGAACGGGTTTAAGGATCTAGTAACATTGTCCAAATCCACAAAACTTCATTAGAAATCTAGTGGTTCTCATATACCATATAAAATGTATGTAGTATTTGTATTACCAATAGAAAGATGGAACAGGTTTTGGATTTTTGAATTTCCCTTTTGTTAGAAACATATTTACGATTGAAGTGTTCAGATTTTTAACTCTCCATTGGATAGTCATAACTGTGTACAAAGTCAGTGCAAATAGTTAGCAAATATCACTTTGCATTTTCACTCATAACTCAGCCATTTAACGTGAAATTAAAACAACAAATCAAACCAACCATTCATCATTTTCGCACATGCAAGCAAAGTTACTAGATCCATTTAAAGCCAAATAACAGTACTGGGAAACACCCCACACACAAACAAATAAAAAATAAGCTTTCCTCACTTACCACATGAAAGAATATCATAACTTAGATGTTAATGTAAAGATATGGACAAAAACTGCTTTGAAGTAGACTAATTGAGCATTAACCCGATGAAATCGGCAGGGGGTTATGTAAAGGGTTCCGTATGTTTGTTTGTTTGTTTGTTTGTTTGTTTGTTTGTTTGTTTGTCTGTTTTTTTTTTTTGTTTTTTTTTGTTTGTGTACAAGATAACTAGAGAACGGGTGAACGGATTTGCACCAAATTTTCAGGGAATGTTTGGATAGTGACATGGAAGAATCGATTAGATTTTGGTGATGATTGGTTGACCCCTGCAAATTCTGTGGAACCTTGAAGTTTGAGTATGTATTTAATGCACGTGTGTGCCTAAATAATATCTGCACGTTATAGGCGCGGTACGGTAACCTCGCTGAATCTTGGGAGGCGTGGGTATGCTGACTTTGTCGGCCTTCTAGTTTATACTTATTTCCATATAGCACCATGGCAACCTTCTTAAATCCAAGATGGCTGCTCCCCAAATTTCACATGTAATGATACACAACTTCATTCTTTTGGTTATATTAGAACAATATTATAATTTTTGGACTCTCAATTATTCGAATTAGCAATCGGAATACTTAAATTTCAATGTGCTAACAGTGAACAAATTATGCTCTAAAAAAAAATGCCGTTAAAGTGGCAAATAGCATTTTCTCCTTTAAAACACCAAAGACGGCCATCTTGGATTTATGTGGGTTGCCAAGGTGATACGTCGAATAAGGTATCATAAATGGATTTCCTGCCCCCAAAAACCTTGGAAAAGTGGTATTTCTCGTCATTTTTACTTTCCGGGTTCCCAATATAGTTACTCAATTTGGGGGAATATGCAAATTAGGTAAATAATACAATTATGCTAATTATATGCATTGCTAGAGGTTGCCAAGGCGGCAACCAAGCTGAAGTATCTTTGATATACATTTAGAACACGATTAAAGAAAAAACCCTATAATTATTGCTTATAAGAGGCTGTAGCCAATGAAAACCAATAATATTCATAATGCAAATTAGGAAGCAGCCATCTTGGATTTCAAGGTTTTCTCCATATGGCACTCGCATACGAGCACCGGAAATGGATCCCTTGCCCCAAAATACCTAAGAATATTTGTTTTAATTACTAGCGTACTATTCCTAGATAGAAAATGACCCCTGACCTTATTTCATAATTATGCAAATTTGCTAATTATCTTTATAATGCAAATTAAACCACTTTCTGCAGCTTCGATTTCTTAGGACTTTTTGTATGTTGTTCAGGGGAGTTTCCTGAATGAAATTTCGAAGAAAATCCCATGTTGCAATTTTGCCGAGGTTACCCCCTAATATTTGCTAGATTGACTGGACTAAGAATGCATGTTATAGCAAAATCAATCGGTCCTGAACGGGTTTAAGGATCTAGTAACATTGTCCAAATCCACAAAACTTCATTAGAAATCTAGTGGTTCTCATATACCATATAAAATGTATGTAGTATTTGTATTACCAATAGAAAGATGGAACAGGTTTTGGATTTTTGAATTTCCCTTTTGTTAGAAACATATTTACGATTGAAGTGTTCAGATTTTTAACTCTCCATTGGATAGTCATAACTGTGTACAAAGTCAGTGCAAATAGTTAGCAAATATCACTTTGCATTTTCACTCATAACTCAGCCATTTAACGTGAAATTAAAACAACAAATCAAACCAACCATTCATCATTTTCGCACATGCAAGCAAAGTTACTAGATCCATTTAAAGCCAAATAACAGTACTGGGAAACACCCCACACACAAACAAATAAAAAATAAGCTTTCCTCACTTACCACATGAAAGAATATCATAACTTAGATGTTAATGTAAAGATATGGACAAAAACTGCTTTGAAGTAGACTAATTGAGCATTAACCCGTTCAGGACGGACTGATTTTACTACAACATGTATTCTCCATAGACCTAAGCCCAAATATTTTCGGGACCAGTCCTGAACTGGTTAATAGGTTCCAAAATAAAATTATCATTGACAAAGTTCAATTTAACTGTGTGCGGAACCGCGTATACACTTCGTGCAAAAGACTATGCTAGCGCACGGTATGCTGGCTTGCGGATATCTCCACCCCAGCGCTAGTGGCGCCGTGGACAGGTATAGACGGGCGGTGAATTAAGGCAAATTTCTCTCGCGTGCATTGGATTTCATCCGATATTTCTGCATTTTAATGATACTAAGGTTCGGATTGTACCACACAAGCCCTTTTTATACTTAGCAATTTTGTTATACTCAACAATATTGATCAATTATAGTTAGGCAGGCTTTATAAATGTTTTCGGTAACGTTCCCAATACTATTATTTGGCTTTAAAGTGTAAAATTCAACTGAAACCACTTGGCTTTTAAAATCATAGCCATGCAACTACATTATGAGTTCACATTCAGTACACGTACTGCACGTCCCCCATGACTCTGGCTGGGTAACATTCCAGGGGGTCATAGCTACTGGACTTGACTTTGCTGTGATCTGTCTGAATATGCTGTGAGTGATCTCTAAAAATAAATTATATGTACAGGTATATGATTAATTATATATCGATTGTATTTTAAAGTTACAGTTAATTGTAAGTCAGAAAATGTGCACCTTTCAACCAATCAGATTTGTGCATTTAGAACACATGATCTGACATTGCAGAAAGAGATGCAATCGATTGCAAAGTTGCAATTAATTGCAAAATTTGCGCATTTGAACCAATCAGATGTGCGCATTTGGTCACATGATCGGTCTTAATTAATTAATTAATCAATTGCATCTCTTTCTGCAACGGGGCCCTTATCTGACATACAATTAATTGTAACTTAAAATCAATTGTATCTCTTTTTTGCAACGGGCTGTTGACTAAATTGAATTTGCTATATAATGTGTTTTCTCCATAGACTTCAGCCCAAGTATTTTCTAGACCAGTCCTGTAGGAGTTAAAATGTGTATTGTACCTTGCTGATGTGACCGGCTATAGCAAAACCCTGCACTTGTCGGTAATTCATGTTTTGAAGAAATGGGCATTTTAAGTTCACACAATGTGTGTAAAAGACCTATAATTGAAAAATTGAAACAATCATATCTTAGCCAATTATTAACCAATTAGTTAGAACAAAGCATAAAATGAAAGCTTGTGATGAGGCCTTTCTAATATGAAAATCTACATTTAGATTTTTACCGACAAGTGCAAGGTTTTGCCATAGACGGTCACATATAATGCCACATATAATGCCAAACCTGATCTGTCATGATAGCCAATTCAATGAGAAATCAAGTAATGACATTCAAAGCAATGTGCAAATGAGAAAATATTTGAACACAACAAAACAAAATGGTAGATTTCAAACTATTAATTTAATATAATTTATTCCATAAAGATGGGAAAATGACATTGAATAATACTTACAATTAGCTAAATGATAACTATAGGAACAATTAATTCAAATATTTGAACTCTACAACATCGGGAACAAAATTATATGGTTTAAACAAACAATGTTTAAAACAAACGAAAAGCACTTACACTACTCAAGTGACTGTATGATCCCTTAACTTGTTAAGTTTTTTCCATTGAAAACAATTTAAATGTTATAATAGTATACATGTATATATTTGATTCAAGAAGATTCAAGAATGATAACCAAAGAAGCAATGTTTGAATTTAAATATTTTAACTCTACAACACCTGGAACCAAATGATATGGTGGAAAAGCACTTAACCCATTCAGGACTGGTCCCAAAAATAATCGGGTAGGGGGCTATGGAGAATGAAAGTTAAAGCAAAATCAACAGACCTGAATCATCTAAGTGACTGAATGATAACTTTAATTTTGAGTTATTTTCCATTATTTTCCATAGAAAAGAGTTTAAATATTATACAGGGTGGCCCAGAAAGGATGCAACACCTACGATCGTTAATTTCATCAACACCATCGACCAAATGTCATTGTTTTTTGTTTGACTGGGTAGAACATTATTTTTCCAACAAAATGATACCATGAGCATTGATTTTGGGTAAGGCGTTTGGATCCTAGGGCCATATTTCAGAGGCAATGTTGTTTCCTAAAAATCTACTTTTTCGTCTCCAGCGATCCTCTGAACACTGAGACATTCTCGCCCCACGGCCTGCCATAGAATTAGCTGTACAGTAGAACCGCATGACTGCTTTCCCTTTGTAAGGAAGACAATGTGAGCCATTCTTATGTACAGCTAATTCTACGGCAGGCTGTGGGGCGAGAATGTCTCAGTGTTCAGAGGATCGCTGGAGACGAAAAAGTAGATTTTTAGGAAACAACATTGCCTCGGAAATATGGCCCTAGGATCCAAACGCCTTACCCAAAATCAATGCTCATGGTATCATTTTGTTGGAAAAAGAATGTTCTACCCAATCAAACAACGACAAAAAAACAATGACATTTGGTCGATGGTGTTGATGAAATTAACGATCGTAGGTGTTGCATCCTTTCGGGGCCACCCTGTATAGTACATTACACATTTAATTCAAGAAGAAATAATGTTTAGTTCAATGACAGAAAATCACTTAACTCCTAACGTGCCAAGCTCGCATTTTTGCGCACACAAATGCCATAGAGCATTAACATTCCTGGCACGTTAAGAGTTAAACTACCTCAAGTACTATCTAAAATGATATGAAGCCATTTGCCAATGATAAATATTCAAACACAAAGTACAAATGATATAGTTTTAAAAGGTTTTCATTCAATATCAAATGTTCTTTTTTTAACATTTATTCCAAAAGAGAGGAAACCATGTAGGCTGACATCAAATGATGTATAATCAATGTGTACAAGCAATGTATTGATTTGAACACAACAACAGAACAAACTTATATGATTCAAGGAAATAGAATTTGTAGTCAATTTTGTTTGTATGACAAAGAAAACCACTTAAAAGGGACCAACACCCCAAAATAATGTTCTTATGTTAAAGGGTGCTTACGAAACCAAAGGCCCTGTAGGTTTCCTTGGGGGTGGGGGGGGGGGGGGGGGGGGTATTACTCATTACTCATTACTCAGCCATATAATATCCAATTAATGTGAAATTCTTGCACATTACTCAAGGGATATCAGATCACAAACATACACATTGTATCAACCATTTATCACTTTGTGCACATGTCAACAAAGTTACTTGATCCCTAATAAGTTAAACTACTACCTCATATGACAGCAACATATTTAGCTATTTGCCAATGAAAAGCTATTTAAACAGTACATCAGTAAAATGTATTGCATGATTTTGACAATATGAATATAATATAATATAATTGGATTTTAGATATATACCAGGAGAAAGGAAAGTCACATCATAGAGAACTGTAGCAACCTCGAATGATAACTCAAGTCTTTGGAAGCAAAGCTAACCCGTTATGGGCTGATTGATAATCCTATAACTTGTATTCTCCAGACTCCTGCCCGAGTATTTTCAGGACCAGATCCTGTCACTTCTAGTCCTATATTTCCTCTTGGGTGTCACTAATAATGGAAATGGTCAATGTTTTTGCAACCACTATTATATGTTTTCACTAAACACTGGAGGCTGCCATGTTTTCCAATCGTACTGTACCATATGAAACATAATTTGACCTTTTGCTTAAGTGGGTTATGCAACCACTGTCATAGCAGCAGATTCAACAACAGCTGTTAGATAACCCACTTTTGTTAGGGCATGCTCAGATGCACTCAGATGACGTTTCATACGGTGCCTTTGGAAAACATGGCAGCCTCCAGTGTTCAGTCAAACAGTTGATAGTGGTTTAAAAAACATTGATTATTTCCATTATTAGAGATACCAAAGATGATTACACTAGTAGAAGT